>JAPMOQ010014758.1:0-50840 GCA_026543055.1 Argiope trifasciata
TTTTTGGATTTTATGTGTCAGATTTCTGGTTTGTTAGTATAATTTGTAAAATTAATTTTGATATTTAAAATGTTTCAGTATGAAAAAGATGAGAAAAATTCAAGATGTATTTCAAAATTGTCTGTCTGCAAAATTATCAGATGTTTTTAAGATTAATTTTTTTCTCTGTGCCCTGAAATAATATATTTTTGATTTTTCTTATATTTTGAAATGCATGTTTTTAATTCTTTACCTTTCAATATTTTCCTTTTTGTTATTATGTATAAAATTTTTATTCAATCTTAGAGAAGGTTAATTTGGAGAAAAATATCTGATTTTTCATTATTTGTTTTATACATAGCCATTTAAAAACTGGATTGCTCAGAATCCAATGTTGTTGCCCAGAAAACAAAAGTTGAGAAAATGAAGACTATTTAATGTATTAATAACTACTGCTTTATACATTAATAATAAGAGCCTAGAAAAAAATTATGTATTCAATTAAATTTACAAGAATCTGAACTTAACTATATTTGCTTTAGAATAATCTGCTTAATGTACAAAAAAAAAAAAAAAGTTATTGGTTGATATTGTTTATACTGTTATATTTTTTTGAGTGAATGTTATAAATGTAGTGATATATTTGTTATTTTTCAGTACAAATTCTTGCTGTACAAAGGTAAACAAATTCAAGTTACTGCTTGTAGTATTGTTCCCAGTTTCAAGTTTAATGTGAGTTATAGTTTTCTCAATAAATATTTAAATTCCATTTTATTATATGATTCTCAATATATAAAAGCATTAATGGTTATCTGAAAGCACATCTTTTTATATTATTTGGAAAGCCTGAGATTTTTTTAAAAAATCAAAAACTCAAATTTTCTTGCATTATCATTGGTTATTTTGCCCACTTTTTATCTTCCTGTTTTAATGAATAGTTTTTACTGTATCGTAGTTTTAACCAATGTCATTTCTCCTTGCTTTTTGTTTTTTATAGATTCAGCCTAATAATTACGTTAGCATTTTTGATGAGAAAAATGAAAACTGGTCTATTAACTTTGAATCTGAGACAACACTTACAGATTTTGCCAAGCAGGTAATAGGAATTATGCTAATTTATACAATCATTTTTTTCAGGCATGAATTAAGTCAAATAAAGAAGGCCAAAATAAATAGCTTTTATAATGGAATATGGATCATTTGCTATGATAGCACCATCTTAAATCTTCATTTCCTATCTTCTTGTTGAAATTATTTTCAGTAGTGATATGTGTTACAACAGGAGCTGATAGTTAGTACATTTTATATTCAGAAATGCAGAGATCAGATGTTGGAAGTGTAATGTAACTTGATTAAATACTTGAATGGAAAAATGAAAAATCTGTGGGTACTCGTTAGGAATTGCAGTAAATTGGGTTAATCCATGTTTGTATTTATGTTGTGAGAATAAGATATCATTTAATCCTATATAAAAGAAGGGAAAAAAAAGAAAAACTGTGATATGTGCATATGAAAATGCAACTGCTATCATAAGAACCTTCCAACCAGAACACTTAGAAGATAAATAGATTAACATTGTAATTTTTTTTCCTTCTGCAGTGGTAATTAAAATTATGATCTAATGAATCAGATGGAAATCTTGTGACTAAACCTAATGTTATTTATATGAGAAAGCTGCCTAAAATCTTTCTGTATACCTTAATTTTTAAACCATTATTATTATTATATAAAGAAAATTCATTTAAAATTGTTTGTTTTGTCATAAGCTAAGTTTCTTACTTGCTATCATATTAAAACATTTTTTATGATCACATATTTCATTGGAAAATTAGCTTATTTTGGTCCTTTATAGATGCCTCTTAATTTGCAATAAATATTTTAGAATAATTTTGACAAAAGTATTAAAAAAATCAGTTTTCTTTTTTTTTCTGACAAAAATGATATATTTAATTCAAAATTAATTAATTGTTATTTTAGGTAGCATTAGCAAAATCAAATAGTGAAGGCAAAAACCAGTCCCTATTAGTCATTCAGGAGTTAGCCTTAGGTGAAGGTCCATCTGTTGATAATGGTGATGCAGCTGAAATAAGATATTCTTGTTGGAGTTTATCGAACTATTCATTTGGGCAGGTAAATAAAATTTATATATTTTATTTATCAATACTTATTGAAATAATAGATTTTTAAGTTATGAGTTATACCTGCTTTTTATTATTTTACCTCAAAAAATCAATAAATTTTTTGTTTTAGTTATTGGATAGTAATATGAAATCTGAATCAGCATTCCGTTTACGGCTTGGGAAAGCAAAAATTATCAAGGTATATTCTTATTATTTTTATTAAATTTTTTTTCAGAAAATGTGTAGAAATTCATTAAATCCTTTGGTATTGCTTATTTTGTTTTTATATTAAGTTAATAAAATTTTAATTTTAGCATTTTTTTTTTTTTTTTGTCTGAATTGTAATTTTTTCCTTGAAAAATTTTTCTTATTTAAATGTGGCAGTTTTTAAAAATAATGTTTTCAAGAAAAGACTTGTTTATTTTTATATTAATTTAATGTTTCACTTTTTAAACATGCATTTTAGATTAAAAAAAGCAAAGAAACAAATCTGATGTATTTTTTTAAAGTTAATAATATTAAAAAATTATAATTAATGATTGATGTTATTCAAAAATGTTAAGTGTTTAAAACAATATGTAAAAAAGAGCTTTCAAAATTAAAATGTATAAACTAAAAGGAGAGAAAGCCTACCAAATTTTAAGTTTATGCTTAATTGCGAAAAATTGAATACATTGGAAGTGAAAATTTTCTTTATTCCATTGAAAAGATTATTTGAATTTGATTTTTCTGAAATGCAATCAATTTTATTGAAATCCAGACCTCATATATTCAGTTAAACATGCAAATTTTCATGTTTTGTTTTGTATATATTTCCCAAGGGCATCATAAATTTTGTCAATATCACAATTTATATTATAGAAATGAATTTAATTTTTAATAATGGCAACTTTTAAATAATTCTAATGATTTTTTTTCCTCTTCAGATTTTTAAAAATTATATATATGTTGAATTATTTTGACAGGGTTTATCTGATGGCTTGATTGGTGCTCAAAAAGGCACTAAGCGCTTGTTAATCGTTCCACCCAGCCTAATAACTGAGGGCGTTACTCCGTCTGTTCCTTTAAATACTACTGTGATTTTTGAAATACTTGTGGTCAAAGTAAGAATTTTTCTTACTGAATTTAAACTTAGGACTGTAATTAAATGGCATTATATTTAATGTAGATAAGTAAAGTGCTATGGTGATTTATTGAAATTATAGGTAAAACTTTCCCGTGAGTCATCCCATTCTCCCAGTCCCATAAAAGTTCCCGAAGCTGCATCTGAAAAGAAACCTGAGCTGTTGCCACGTCCATCTATTAGGTAATATGCTATTGATTTTGAAAGGAAGAAATGAGATGTATATTAAAAGATTTTTATATTTACTTTTTCAGTTCTTAATGAAATTAGTAAATTTGTAATTATTTTGTTTTTAATTAGCCCTTTAACTGTTTTATTTTTTTTATTATCTAATAAGATGGCATCTTCTATTTTGGGAATATTTTCTTATTTGAATTCAAATGAAAATCCATTGGATACTTGACTTATCTATGTATTCGTAGCATTGAATTATAATAGTTATGAATGAATTATTTTTTGTTTCCAACAATCAAACTTCGAAAAGTCAATGCATGTATGTTACTTGGGAAGGGTTAGTAAAATTTTTTTAAAGCTTTATACTGATACAATAAAATGAGATATAAGAAACAAAGTTTTGTCTTAAAGAATTCATTTTTCAGTATTTTGGGATTTAATAAAGGAAGGATTATTATTACTTATATGTATGGTCTCTTCTTTTCCCCATTACGTAAAAAAGAAAAAAGTTTGTCAATATAAATTATAAGTAAATTTTAAGAATTAAGTTAGCAATGTTCAGAACCCTGCTCGTTTACATTAGTGTTTTGCTAATTTCCATCTTTTTTTAAAAAAAAATCCACCTGTTTATTAAATAAAAAATATTTTCATAATTCATAATTTTTATAAATTTTGTTTAAATGCTTATGATTGTGGTACTATATTGTGTATTTGTATTTTATAATGATGAAATGCTTGGGTTTTTAAATGGAATCGGTATTGTGAATTGTTTGCCTATTCAGCCACCCCCCTTCACAAATTCCAGAAAGAAAAAATGCCTTTTTTTAAAATCTAAAGTAGTATTACTCGCATGCCTTGTTCCTGACGTGATGGATATTAGCAAGATCAAAACCTGAAAATACGTGCAAAGAATTCATGAACCTTTATCACTGGGCCTATTTCAAAAAATCTAATTTAATATGAAGACTCATGACTGGATGTATCAATAGATGTCTGCTGTCTCTTTTCCAGAAAAATTGAAAAAAAAAAAAAAAATCTATTTAACATATATTTTCTTGAAAGGGAAACATTAATTAAATTCCGCTATTATCTTTATACTTAATCAAATATTCATTGTTTTATGAGTACTTCTCAATTAAGTTATTGTTATTCCACACCCTAACACGTGAGAGACAATCTTGATTAAAAATATACCTCACCATTTTGAGAAGGATTTTTTAGAAATTTAATATTGTGTTGTAAATTGGTTACAATTAAATGTGTTTCTTCAGACTGTTTGTAGAAACTAAATTTTGTTATAACATTTAAAAGCATTTATATTTAGAATTGAATTTGGGTTTATATAATAATAAATTGATTAAAGCACTGAAATAAAACTAACTTGTTGCCAGAAGGAGTTTAACTACTTAACTGTTTCTCCTGAGTGCCATAAGTGTATCAATTTATAAAATTTTAATAGCTGTATGCAAAATTAAACCATTTATAATGATTATAATTCAATGTTAAAATTACTTTGAATACATAGATAAGCCAAGTATTCAATGGATTTCTATTTGAATCAAAATAAGAAAATATTCCCAAAATAGAAGATGTCATCTAATTGCAGTCCTTCCGCACTATTTCAGTTATACATTTCATCAAACGTTTAAAGTGATGAAATACTAGATTTCCTTCAAACCATAGTTTATAATATAAATATTTGAGATATTTTTCTTAAAGTGTTCATTTTGTAATTAATTCAGTAAAAAATAGGAGACAGTTGCCATTTTATATATATAATTTAAATGCATTGCTTTGAAATGATTTTCAATTAAAGCAAAAAAGAAGTAACTAGGATTTTTTTTACTGTTTATTTTATATCTTTGGAAACCTTGATCTTTAGAAATCTTTAGAAACCATATTGTTGTTTCTAATGGTATTTATCAAAGACAAGCCCACTGACGAAATCAGTGAACATGATTTATTGTTTTTATATTTAAACAATATACACATGAATTTTCCTTTATGTTATAATGTTGAATATTTTATATTTCTTTTCTTAGTCAGGAGGACAATATACGCTTGAGAGGAGCTTCCATTTCTGAACAGTTATCTCAGGTAGTGAATTAAGATAATATTTCATCAACTTAAAGAAAATATATAAAAGAATTTCACCAAACACGGTTTTGAATGAATTTCATTTTTATCCTGTGGAACATTTATTTAGTAAAAAATGAGATTAGAAATTCAAATAATATATTTTTTCCCTTTACATTGTCATTAATGTTGAATCAAACAAATATAATACATATTTGTTTAGTAATTAGCAAAAGCAAAGTAAAAAAAGACTGTCAATTATTACACTTTGCTTATTATATTCATTTTATATTATTAAGATAATTTGTTATTTAATATCTAATGTTAATTATAAATTGATATTTTTTAACTCATTTTTTTTAAAGAAATGAATGCTTTTATGCAGATATTGAATTCAGCCTATAAACTATTTTGTTCAATGAAAAAAGAACTGTGAATCTGAAAACTAAATATTGTTAATTGAATATCCTCCTCTCGTTTTCATCATGCTAGAATTTCAATGTTTGATATTATGCTTTTTTTCTGATCCCGATGAATAATATTAATAAAATTTTCTTAATATGATACTTGAAGGATAATTTGTAAAATCAAATTAAGAAAAGCTGATATATTATAAGATTTTCATAGATGCTTAATCTATGTAAAAAAAAAATGAATGTTTGTCTATATATGCTGCCGTACCGCTCATCTGATTCCGACAAACCTTCGACTGCTTATTACTCGCACTTACGAGAGGGCTATAGGGACAATGTAATCATTTAAAGTATGAAAAATATTTTTCGATCTATTTACCGCATTTATCAACCATGGATTAACCGCCAAATAACTTGCCAAGGAGACACAACAGATTTTCTCACATAACCAGTTGTATGTTGGGTGCTACGAGGCGGACAGTCAAGAAATAAATTTGTTTCTTCAGAAGACCGAAACACACAAAAATATTGACTACCCTAAAGAATCTTGAATAATAAAATAAAACAGAATAAAAATAAGCTCCACTTCTCTTTTAAATATAATTTAACTTCATTGAATGTATTCATTTACATTAATCTTAATTAAACAAGACAGTTATTTTCAATTTGAAACAATATTTCCAAAGTTATTTCTCTTGTAGTAACAATGTACCAGGTACTAGCTAATACATTGATATAAATAGATTTGTATTGAACGAGTTTACACTCAGCTCTCTTCTTACTTACTCTATGATGCCGCGGTGTCCTGGTGGTAAGGTCACATCTTTGGAACTGGAGGTTTCAGGTCTGAGACCCGATTCCACCGAAGAACCGTCGTGTGAGGGTGTCTCTTGCACGTTCAATCCATCGGGGCCAAACGTCCTCACGCTGGTGTGTGTGCCAGATCAGGTGTCATTTGACCATGGTTCATAGTGATGAGGTCCGTCCTGAAATAACCCTAGTGCTACTTTGAAATGGGACGTTAATATAACTTAACTAAACCAATTACTCCATGTATGCTCTGTCACAACCCTTCTTTTGGTCCCAGGACCTGACATTTGGGGTGTGCGGTGGATGCTATGCGATTGTGAGGTCTTGTCATGATTAAGAATGTTTTTTCCCCACGTAGCTAGCTAAGTATCAGCTGACACAGTTATTAAGCAATGATGCGTATAGAAGGGTGGAAAGGGCCTTATTTTTATTTATGAATAAGGATATCCTTAAGGAATATCCTTATTTATGAATAAACATATTCTCTTTTGACATGTTTAGACAAAGCGGTGGGATTTCTTGGTACTAACGGAGCCCAGAAGTTAAGGATGAGGTTGGGTTCAAATGGACTTGTAAATAATCAGCTATTTATTGGGTTGGGGAATAAGTTCGTAGCGGTTTTATCAAAGATTTTTATTTAAAGAAAATTATTAGTAATAACAACCAATTAATCGATTATGTATTCTCCGCTGTTGTTTAAGACCGACTCCCACCTCTCGACCGACTTGTCGATGCCGTTCCGCCAAAAATCACGGATGTTGAAGGACCTCCTATTCAAGCTCTTGGAGTGCGACTTTGACGACTTGTGCAACATGGGGCCTGGCGTTGTCGTGAAGGAGTATGGTTTGGCCTTGTCGATGGGGTCTTTTCAGTCGCAAAGCCTCTTTCACACAGTGTAGCTGGGCTATGTAGAGCCCATTGGTTACCGTGACATTCCTTTCAAGCACTTCCCAGTACCCCCCTGCCAAACTCATATCATAGTCCTCTTTGGATGGAGGTCAGGCTTGACCGTGCTACAGACTTGCTTATGACACCGTATTCATTGCCAATGCCTCAGCTTTTTGGCCTGGATGAAAAGCGAAGAAGAGCAAGTGTTTATTTTTACTTCCTGTATATTCCATTTCTAAGTCTTAAAAGTAATTAAAATTGAAGTAACTCTAAAAGACGATTAGCACAGTTTTGATGAACAGAAAGAGCTCTATTGAATGAATACTATACACTTTGTCAAACAGCAAAAAAACTGTTGTTAAACATTGTAAATATAAAAATGCTATGAAACTTATTCCCCAACCCAATATTTTTATCTACATCTAATGTAATATTTTTTATACATGCATCTGTGTATGTTTATATTAAGTTGGTCGAACAATAAGTAAATCGAAGATAAATAAAATCATAAACCCCTAGCAATGCATATTGCATTACTGCTTCACCTGCTATTAATATAAGTTGATTTACAGTCACTTATATCACTTACTAGGTAATAGTGTGTAGCATGTTGTAATTCCACATTTCATTCTATAAACTGTTTAATATTGTTAGATATAATCATCCCATGCCAAGAACATATTCCTCTTTGTATCAAAAAAGAAAATTATCAGAAAAGGAAAAAAAAAAAAAAAAAGCTTAACTTCACAAAAAAAAGAAGTCACAATGAAATATGTATTCTTTGCTATGAAGTAATATTGGGAATGATATTGCTTCAACTTCAGAAGGTACAAATCAAACATCAACTACGGAAGAAAGTTCCACTGCAAAGTACATAATTTTACAATGAAAATGTAAAGTGAAATTTATTGAAGAACTGTGTGTTTTTGCAAATATGACCAATTCAGAAAAGGATAAAAATTACAATAACAAATATGATTGAGTGAGTAAATGATCCTCCCTTTTATGGATAATTTTAGAATGCTGTGTGTTAAAATTAGACCTGTATGACTCAATATAGTTTTTCATAAAAATGCTGTAAATCATTTTCCACTATTTACTACTTTTTAAAAATGCCAAATGTTGAAACCCAACTTCGCAACTGGTTAATTTATTCAAAAATGCAAGTTTTTGTTGCATACTGTTTTCAGAAAGAAGTGGAAATGACCAAACTACATTATTTATAGATGGTTATAATAACTGGAGAAAACTGTGAACTGTAATCCAAGATCTAGTGTTCTAGATGTCATTTTAGTTCGTTTAATGCTTGGAAAGAATTACTCAAATGACAAAATTTGTGTTCAACTATTGTTAAAACAAATCAAGTTAGTGTAAGTAAGAAAACAGCACAATTTAAATTACTATTTCAAAGAATTGTAAATGTGATTCTATTTTTAATGTGAAATAATCTTCCACTTCAAAGAACTTATGAAATAAGAGGAATAAATAATAATGGAAATCTTTTGAGTTAAATCAAATTATTAAGTAAATGTGATCCTCACAGATGATATAAACAAAATAATAAGTGCGATAAGTATAATTGTATATCGTTTAGCTCATATATCGTAAGAGCAAATTATTTTTACACTAGGAAATGAAGTCCTGAACAAAATTAAACACTATATAAAAGGAGCCATGTACTATAGTATCCAAATGGTTGGTACTTCTGATATTTCTTATAAGAACCAAACTTCAATCATTATTAGATGGTGCGGAATGGGCAGATATGGCTTTTGTGTCATAAAACACCACAAAACCAAACCATCAATCATTGTTAGGTATATAAATTTTGAAGATAAATGTTATATAATAAACAAGCCATTTATAGGGTTTATCGAAGTAACTGATGTGAGTGGGAAAACTATTGGAATGATTAAATGAGGTTGCTTTAGTTATAAATTGTAGAAAACAAGCCCACGACATTAGTAGCAACAAGAAAGGGAAATATAAAGGTCTACAGTCTTGAATACTTTCTATAAACCTGCTTGCAATTTATGTGCCTTGCCTATCACACTCCTTTAATTAATAAATTTGTGATGCCGCTTCCAACTGTACATATTCTTAAAAAAAAAAAAAATGCGATATTGCAACGCTTATATTGCTTATTTTCTGCATCAACAAAAAGATGGGAAACTCTGCAACAATATTTAAACAATACTCTTAAATCATTATGTGACACTCATTGTGAAGACAATATATATTCCATTGAAGTATTGCTATTCAAGCAAAAACAATTGTTCTTGACTCCTCTTTTAATTTAGTGAATAAAATTAATTTATGCTCAAAATGTAACACATTTTTAAATGAAGCAAAAGTGCTTTGATTTAATTTGATCATTACTTCATCTAATCATTTTCTTGAAAAATAAATAAAATAATAGAAAAAGATTATATTCCGAATCAGCAGAAGACAAAATTATAAAAAAATGATAGAGGAATTTAGGTGTTATTTTTTTATATACTGTAATTGATAGTGTTATTGTACTGATAGAAGATAGATTTAAAAATATTTCAAATATTGCTTCTGATTTTGAATCAATCATTGATATAAAACTCTTAGGAAAACATGAATTAGAGAAATGTTTCAAAAACTTTGTAAAGTTTTATAACAAATATATAGATGAAAACAATGTAATCTAGGGTTTGCTGTTGGATTTGATTTTGAATGAAAGAGATGTAAATAATATACAAGACAGATTTCAATACATACTAAATAATAATTATAATGAGTTATTTTTAAATGTATTAACTGTGACAAAACTGAGGTCTCTTTCAGCAAATCAAAATTAATAAAGAATTATCTTTGGTCAAGTATGTATTCAGAACATTTAAACGCACTTGCTGTATAAAGCATCGAAAAAGAAATTGGAATTTTTTTTAGGCGATTGATGCATTAGCAAAGCTAAATCATGTGTTAATAATATAGGTTTGGATTTGTAAAATAAAAAATAGGCCCCAAATAGCTTCTTGCACCCAGGCCGCTTTATAGAGAAGGCAGGGTTTGCCTTGGACATATATCTCATAACTTTCTTCATCTTCATGATTTTGTAATCTTTATCATTGGAGGCAGACAAGAAGGGTCTTACAATAATATTATTGCATTTCTTTATAAAATCTCAATAATTTCATTTAATTATCTGTTTATTATTGTTATTTTTTTGCCTTCTAACTATTGATATTATAAAAATAGAAGTGTGTTGAAATTCCCTTTTAGAGTCCTAAAAAAGACAAGGCACAGATCATATCTCGCATGGCCAAAATGGGAACAGCCACTCTTCCTTTTCAAGGTGCAGTTGCAGCTCATGTGAGCAGTGAATCCGAAAATGAGGTTTCTAGATTTTCAAAATAATAAACTAATGCTTTGATTCTTTTCTATATTTTACTTTTTTAAAGCATTTTCATATTTTTTTAACTTCTTTATTTTAATGATTTTTGTTTTCATTGTTATTGCTTTTTGAAATATCTTTTTTTGTATATTATTTATATCATGCTTAATTGCATAAGAAGTGAATTTTTAAAAATTTATTTTGTAAAATTGGGAAGTCTTTTAAAATTAGTCTATTTTATATTTATAATTTTCATTTATAAAATTCTTTCAGAAATAAAACTTTGTCCTTACATACCTTTAAAGGCTTATTAATTGCTTTACATTGGTTTTTAATCATAATTTTGACTTGAAATGTATTGAAAAACTATTATTCTCTACTTAGCAACATTACAAACTATATATAAAGTCATATTTTTGCAAATATGATATTTTTTTTAATTGATGAAATAGTAGAACTTATATTCTTCATACAGTCATAAATTTATATTTACATCCTTTCTGTTTTCTTAAATTTGTTGTGATTCTTTTAGTTGGATTTTGAAATATATTTGCATGTTCTGGAAAGTGTGTCATGTTTATTCTTAATAAGTAATATACTAGTCTTTCAATTTGTCTGCCTTCAAAAGAATACAAAGCTCCAAAACCAAAATTATCCATGATTCATAAGCTTTCAAATAAAATAGTTTGAATTTTTTTATTATTTGATAGTTAATGAAAAGAAAAGGAGATGCAAATACACAACCAACTGTCGCAAGTCTCTGAAGTGGGGGTATATCCACATGTATGATCAAATACTATTCTGTTATAAAATTTCTTAAAATAGTAAGCTTTAATTTAGATTAATAGTTAATGAAATGAGAATTACAATAACTCTGAGAATATACAAAGCTGCAATATTTAAATCTGTAATTTGATAAGTAAATTCCAACTTTACATCTTATGGCTTGTGTAAATTCCAGGTTTTCAGTTTGCAGTTATATTACATTTCATAAATTTATTCATGTTCTAGAATATCTTTCTTTTTATGCAAAATAGAAAAAATCAAAGTCTGAACCATAATGAAGTTTTATTTAACCTTTATTTTTGTATGTGAATACTTAAGTGTATTTGTATTTAATAGAATAATTTTGTGATTGAATTGTTTATTAAATCATGTTGAGGCATTTTCTTTCATATATAAGGAAGAAATTCCCCCAGAAGAAATTCCAGCCCATCCAAATAACTCTAGAATTGAATCATCAAAATCTTTTAGTAAGCCTAGTTCCAGAAAAAATTCTGGATCTAGTGTAGTTTCTCAGCCAACCCATATGCAAGCTGCACAACCTCAATTTTTATCAGGTTTGTAAATTTATAAAATTTTATTCTTATTTCAATCTGTCACCAGAATTTTAGAGAACTGTCAGCTTATTAAAATTTAGATTCAATTAATTTTCTCTATAATAAATTTAAAAATAATAAATAAATAAAATTAAAAAATACCTATTGATCAATTTGAAGTAAGAATATTTATTAGTTAAAGTTGAAATTGTGTCATAAAATGCAATTTTATGCTTATTCCTTTTGTAACATTTAGAAAAGTTATTGGTTCTAAAATGTTATTAGATCAGATTACATAAATGGAGATACATTTAACCTTGTTTGATTGATTTGTTAACTCATGGTTGTATTTTGGGTTTTATCTTATTAATTGCATTGCTAATTGTCCACAACTATATTTGAGTTGCTACCTCACTTTCCAAGCTTTCAAACCAAACCATTTTGCTTCTTGACGAGAACTTTAATACACCAAACATGACCTTTGACAGAATTTAGTTATCTTTGAGCAGTTGGAACAAATTTTCTTTTGAGCATTCAGTGATAATCATTCATCTTGCATTACAACTATTGTTAAACCTTAAAAGAATGTACCAGTGTGCACACAAATATATATTACAACTATTACACATTTTATCATTTCATAAAGGATGCCATGACTTTAAAAATATGCTTTAGCATGTTATCATTTAAAACTACTTTTCTGTTAATAGATTTGAATATCTTAAACTTGATCTTGTTTGTTTTTACCATTTTGTGAATTTAAATTATTTAAATGATGATTACGGTGCTGTATGAAATATATCCTTTGTATTATTCATTTTTAATCAAAATTTAATACGTTTCCATTTTGATTTGTGTCACATTTGCTATCACTTATCAAATGTTAAAAAATAAATAATGGCTGACTATTAATTGAAAGTTTGAAGAAAATAATTGTGTTATGTGAAGAGAATCGCAATCTTTAGGTATTTATAAAAATAAGAAGAAATATATTTCTTAATTAAATCACAATAAATACTTTGCCATTTACTTTAAAGTCTGTGAATAGTGCTGTAATGTGTTCTTACTTTCATATTTAGAAAATGCTGCTTTGCAAGTTACGCAGCAATCTAGTCAAATGGCTTTGAGTTCTCAAGTAGCTTTGCCAACGCAGCAAGCGTTTATGGTTTGTATTTTTAATTTCCAATCTTAGTATTTTTGTTTTTCATTTTTGTTAAATGCATTTGTATTATTGGAATATGAATGGAAGTATTACAGAATAGCATGTAAAAGATTGTGTCGTGTGTAAAATATCAATCCATTAATTATCAAATTTTAAAATTTAATGCTTTGGCGAGCTGTCCTTTCCTTAAAAACAAAAGATAATTGCCTATTGTAATTAAATAAAATATTAATATAAATCTTTTATAATTAAATACTGTATAACACTTTATGATCATACTTTCTAAAAATCTTAGATTTGCTGTGAAATAGAAAATATCAGCAAAGAAACTGAAAAGTACTTTTTTTTTTTCTTTTTTCAAATCAATTGAAGATATGATCTGTGTTTCCTATAAGTCCCTCTTTCATAGAAAAAAATTCTTAAATAATGCAAATTGTATGCCTTTACTATCTGCCTTTGGTGACTAGCTAGTTTGTCCATCTTAATGCTCATTAAAATTTTAATAGTTAAATATTTTAATGTAACTCCCATTTTAATAGTTTCTTTGTCAAAATATTTTAAAACTTCAAAATTTGATAATCAGATTATTTGCTCATAATATTATAAAGGCCTTCAACCATAACATATTGTTTGTCTCTCTATTTATAGTATATCTCCCATAGAATTTATGCTTTAAATTAAAGTGGAAATGATTAAGCAGTTATTATTATAGAATTTTTTTTTACTGAAATGCATTAAAAAAAATATGAGTGCTGAAAACAGAGTCGCTGAGCATTTAAATCTTATGGACACTAAAGAATATTTTTCTGAATTTGTTATATCTCAAGAATGTTTCAACACAATTATCTCAGGTTCATCATAAATAGATCGATTAATTAACAATGTTTTCTTTTAAATGCATCCAACCTTCAGAAAATGAGCAGAATCGTTTGAAATAAGCCGTTCAAAGCATGTTGTGACTAACCTCCTTAGCTTGGAAAAACACACACACACAAAAAAAAAAACTGAAGCATTACACATTTGGTTAGTTTTTAATTAATAATTGAAATTCTAATGACCCCATCTCATCATTCCCTATTACAAGCACACACACACACACGAGAGAGAGAGAGAGAGAGAGAGAGAGAGATTTTCAAATATGTTCACTGAAAGTTAAATAGCTGAAAACATATTTGTTAGGTCATACTAAAATGTCTTTCCTTATTTGTTTAGGATTAGCTCCATGAATTTGATAGGTGAAAAATTTGTAGAAATTGATGTTTAGGTATAATAATTGGCAAAAAGGAATAAATAAAAAAAGTTAATTTTGCTTTGCAATGTTTTTCTTTGTTAAATAATCATTAAATGGTTTGTATTATGATAGATACAAAAGTGTTTTGTATTTTATTTTACCCGAGTTTTTATTTTGTGATACTTTCAGTTTAAGAATTTGAGAATTAATATATATAAATTTTATCTTTTAAAATTCTAGTTGAAAAATGATGAGATTTTTTTTTTAAATTTTGATATTAGCATTTCTTTAAATATGCTATTATTTCATATAATGTTAAATTGTTACTTCTTTTCAGTTTTTCAAATTAAAGTTCATATTTTTGGTGAAAATAGAAATTAAGAAGATGCATTTTTCAATCAATAGAAAATGTAAGGCTTAAAGTAATATGTGCTACATGTCTATCAAAGTATGAAAACCATTTAGAGCAAACTACATGAAATAGTCAATTAAAAATCATAGTTACCATTCATCTTTGCAAACTAGTTAATTGCCATAGGTGGTTAGCATGAAATAAATGTAGATTTAAATGTGTGAAATTAGTATGTAGTTAATTATACAAAGGGTGATCTAAAAAAAGTTTACAAGGCAAAGGGAAAATACCTTGTTAACAATAGACACAGAGTACAAATGGTAATTAAAAGACATACAGTCCCTTCTCTACCTAATTATCAAACCTGTTGACCCTAGGACCAATTTGAAAACTTATTTTGGTAATAATCAAGTCCCTGGCTATTGGGCCAGTTCTTGGAACCTTTTTGAACATCACATCTGATATGAACTTTATTTTGGATGAGTTTTTCTTCAATGCTGGGAAAAGGAAATAGTCACTGGGAGCTAAATCAGGGTTAATGGAGGCTTGGCTCCAGACCTCTTAACTAAACATTTTCCACAATCTCACTTTATAAATAATGGCATCATTTCATCACCTGCTGTCTACTCATTACTTTGCTCTCCTACACTTCAATGATTTGTCCGTGAATGTCCGATGGGGACCCATAAAAATTGTATTATGCCTTGCATCTCTGTGCGATACCACTTCTCTATAATAAGTCTTACCATTACGGTCCCTGTTTCAGATCTCAGTATTAACACTATCTCCTCGAACAACTAGAGCCATCTGTCTCTACTCTGGATAACAATATTCCTATCCGTAATTTCTACTTTCTAAATACTGCTGCTTGTAATTTTTTTTTTGCATCATTCGTGTATTTCCTAACATTTATTTACCTGTTTTGTTGACAAAATTTCAATGTAGCATTTTTGCAAATTAATTATTGTATTATGATTCATGTATAAGTAATGATTGATTTCACATTGTAAAGTATGCATATTATAGTATAATTTTCAATGCTAAACTCAACAGTTCTAAAATATTGATTACTTTTTACTTCATTATTAATGTAATAATATTATTAGTATTGCATATATGCATTTAGGCAAATTCTTTATATTGCTTTTCTTCATTGGGGTCTGCTGAAGGCCTCTAATGAGAACTGAACTAATAAGTGCTGTATAGTTAATGAAAATAAATTAAGGTATTGCGACACAGCTAAAATGATGAAACAGCATTTCTATAAATTGTGGTTTATTACTACAGGGTGCACCAGATAAACTTACTCATTTGAAAACATTCCCAAGCGGTGAGTTGGTTGGGTAGAGGGGTGATAAGTAGCGCTACTGGAAAGCGAAGTCCCTAAGTTTGTTTCCCCCCTTTAGTCAGTTGCCATCATGCGCTGGTCTAGAAAACAGCGGGCCTTCGCCGTCGCGAGCTTCTTTCCTAACGGTCATTCACTTGTTGCTACGCAACGTGCTTTCCGCGCCCGCTTTGAAATTCCTCCTCACAGACTAGTTCATGGCCGTCATTTGATTCTGTCGTGAGTTAAGTCATTTCTGGAGTGTCGCTAAACACAGAAATGGATATCAACAGACCACTAGAACTCCGGAAAATGTCGAAAGACTGAGGCAGCCAGTTCTGTGTTTTGCTCGCAAACAAGCAGCTGCTCTGGGAATTTCTGACACCACTCTTCGACGAATTCTCCATCAGGACCTTCCATTTTATACCTATAAATTGGCTGTTGCGCAAGAGTTAACTAAACGCGATTTTGTCGCCCGTCAAAATGCATCTGAAAGGCTGCTTGACAACCTGCCTGAAGACGCGGTCGTTTTTTTCAGTGACGAGGCTCCCTTTGAAATCCCTGGTTTATGTCGATCGACACCGGACCATAGCTCATCTCAAGAACAACATTTGCGATGCCATTGCCTACCTACCGATTGATATGCTACAAAAAGTGAACACGAACTTCAAAAATCGACTCAATCAGTGTATGCGCAATGGAGCTCGCCATTTAATTGATGTCATTTTCAAAACTGTCTGAAAAAAAATTGGGATATTGTATTCTCAAATAAAAAAAAAAAGAAAATACTAACTGCAATATTTTTGTTTTTAATGACCTTTCAAATAACTAAGTCCCTCTGGTGCACCCTGTATAAGAAAATTCATGGAGTTATCCTGCTACTAACGGTATGCATCGGAATCTGAATTCAAATTCAGTTCTGGCGGGTTGTGACCCACAGAAAGAACTACTCTAGCCAACTTAGCACGTTAGTAGCAATCAGTTAAACATGCATCAAAACATCAGTCGTGTGTTAAAAATATATAATTGAAAAACATGCATTCATATTTAATCAAAGAATTCAATATCACATTTTAAAGAAAATTCATTTTTATAGTTAATAACTAACATTGTTTGAAAATATTAAGCACTTGTTGCTTATTGATATATATTATAGTCTTTTTATATTTAAAAGAACTTAAAAGTTTATAATGCTTCATTCTGAGTTGACTGTTGCAATAATAATAATAAAAAATAAAATTTGAAGTGGAATATGTAAAACTATGATTTCTTCTCTAGGCCCCCAGTCCCACTGTGTCATTTTCTGCCTATCAGACTGCCTTCCCTGCTCAATTTCCAATGCATAACTTGCCTGGAATGATGCCAACTAGCATGGCAGACACCCACTTACCATTGCTCGTTACAGAAACACGAAGCCAGAATACAGAAGTCCGACTATCCTTATCAAAAATTACTGATAAAATTGACACTGTGATACAAAAGGTATCTTTTTTATTATTTTGTGTTCTGTGTACTACACTGATGGAAAAAAAATCCCAACAACAAGAAAAAATTATTGTACAGTAATGAAATTTTAGGAATACATTTGTCTAGGTAATATATTTAATTGATTTAAGTTTCAAGATCACAGGTAGAGCCAATGGCGAGAAGAGCCATTTCAAATGTGAAATGTTGGTACATTAGTAACCGGTGTAACCGCCAGAATTTTGAATGCAAGCATGCAAATGTGCTTGCATTGTGTCGTACAGGTGTCTTATATGAGTTTGTGGGATGGAGTTCCATGCCTGTTACACTTGGGCGGTCAATGCAGGGACGGTTAATGCTGGTTGTGGATGACGCTGGAGTTGTCGTCCAATGATGTCCCATACGTACTCGATTGGAGAAAGATCTGGTGATCTAGCAGGCCAGGGCAACATGTCGACACTGTAGAGCATGTTGGGTTACAACAGCGATATGAGGGCGAGCGTTATCCAGTTGGAAAACACCCCCATGAATGCTGTTCATGAATGGCAGCACAACAGATTGTATCACTAGACTGACGTAAAAATTTGCAGTCAGGGTGCATGGGATAACCACGAGAGTGCTCCTGCTGTCATACGAAATTGCTCCCCAAACCATAACTCCAGGAGTAGGCCCTGTGTGTCTAGGCCGCAGACAGGTCACTAGCAGGCGTTCACGTGGCCTCCTTCTAACCGACAAACGGCTATCACTGCGACCAAGGCAGAACCGGCTTTCATCAGAAAACACAACAGATCTCCACTCCGTCCTCCAATGAGCTCTAGCTTGACACCACTCACGTGACAAACGGCAGTGGTTTGGAGTCAGTGGAATGTACTGTACAGGGTGTCTGGCTTGGAGCTGTCCTTGAAGTAACCGATTTGTAACTGTTCGTTGTGTCACTGTGGTACCAAATGCAGCTCGAATTTCAGCTGCAGACGCAGTACGATTAGCCACAGCCATACGACGGTCTTCCCTCTCAGTAGTACCACGTGGCTGCCTAGAATTTGGTCTTCTTGAGGCAGTACCTTCCCTTGACCACTTCCGCCAATACTCAAGCACAGTGGATACATTCCTGCCAAGTCTTTCAGCAATATCACGGAAAGAAAACCCACCTTCTCATAGCCCTACAACACAACCTCTTTCAAACTTAATGAGCTGTTGATAATGGCTTCTTCGTCTTCTCAGAGGCATCCTTGACTAACATTAACCCACTGCGTCAAATCTCAACTGTAAATAACGATTACGAACCTTACAGCGCTTATTTAAAGCAAACCTCATTTGCATGTTCATAGTGTCGCTACTAGCGCCACACTTAAGCGCGTAGCTCGAAATTTGAATCGACGTCGTCTTTCAGATGTATAAAACACGCCTACCAAATTTCGTTTATCTAGCACAGCTCCTTCCTAGTGTTGGGATTTTTTTTCCATCAGTGTATTTTATTATGTGTATGTTCCATTTTATTATGTTATGTATTTAATCTATAAAGTTATTATTTGTTTTGATCATAAGTTGTAGTTAAAATTATATTTATAAATTTTGAAATGTTCTGTTATTGTAGATTTTTAAGTGATAAATTTTAAACCATCTCATCCGTTTATTTTCTGTCTTTCCTAAAAAATAATTCATTGCACTTTTTTTTTATTTAAATTGTTAATAAATATTGGAAATTGGGAGGAATCTTTAGAAACAGTTCTTTGAAGTAGAGAATAAAAATCCTCTTATTATGTCCTATCTATCCTCTTATTATGTGCTGATTAGGACATTGTGAGTTCTATAAATAAACCAAATACTTCTTTTTATCTGATATGCTGTATCACACTGGAAAATGAATATATAATTTTAAAAACTTTGGTTTTAAATGGAGAAATAAGTGAGTTAAAGAGTATTCCATTAAAATACTTTCTCAATCCTCAAGATAAAAATGATGCAGTTCATAAACAATTTGTTGATGAAAAAAATCAGATAAAAATTATTAAAGACTGATACTCCTTTAATAAGAAATCATGATGGTTTATATGTTGAGAATACAATTTGCAGCGTTTGGGCACATTCATGCATTTACTAGTACAATTTTATGTGTTTAGTGCTAGTTTATTAACATCTGAGATAAACCTAACGAGTGATATGTATATAAAAACAACATAAGAATTAATTCATAATCGTGACTTTATTCATTATTTAGAAATAAGACACAGTAATGAATAATGTTGTTAAATTTAAAATGATGACAATGACAGAAAAGGGTTTTTACCCTTCTGTTTTTAAATTTAGTAAAAATTATGATATTTTAAATATATTTATAATTAATGATAGAAGGGGTGATAAAATAACCAATCAAACAAAAGTGTATCGTTATGTTGAATATATATATATATTTCAAAAGTAAAATTGTATTTATTAAAAAAAAGTATTTATTTCAAAAGGTAAAATTGTTTGTTAAGAAAAAGTAGTAAAATCTTTTTTGTTTAATAAATCTCGTTTTTTGAAGTTGCAACAGTTTTCACTTTCAAATAATGTGCAGTGGGCATCGTAATTCGTCAGTTTGATTTCAAGATTTTGATGAATATATATATATAATATGCAATTATTTTTTTCTTTATAAATGGGTGAAGTCATTTAGATTGAGGTTTCTTAAAATTTTGGTATAACTTAAGGTTTGATTTAAAAATTTTAAATCAAAATACCTCAATCAATTAAAATGGATCGAGATTCACAATACCAAAAATTTCATTGTAAGAGTTAAAGGATAAACTCAATAGTCAAAACTAATTGTCAATAGTCAAAACAAATCAGGCTAATGAAAATAAAAATTTATCAATTTAATAGAATGGAATACCATTTCTAAATATCAACTATTATCAAAAAAATTCAAACTAATGCATGATCATAAAGTAAATTGAACATCTCTATCTGGATATCAGACTTTAAATGATAAATCTACTTTAGAAAGTGATGGAAAATTTGATATGACTTTAGTTCTTAGATACCAAGTGTGAATAAAAAACAATTAAAAGTTATGTAAATTGGTTGATTGGGAACTAAACTTAAAAAATCAATATAACTTCTGAATTTGTAATTGTATTAAAAAAATAAATTGTGGGGTTGTGATGAAATTGGGACTTTCTCATGTCGAATTTTAATAAAATAGACAATTAAAATTATGGTATGGTACTTAAAGAATATTTGAATAGATCATAAACTTTTTACAAAATGTTTATAAATAAATAGACAATCTAAAAAAAATGAACAGGAAATCGATATATTTTTGAGTCTTTGCTCTTACACACAACCAAAATTCCAAAAATTTAAATTTTGGATTCTGGTAGGTATAATATTTGACAATTCATCAAAATCTTGAAATCAAACTGACGGTTTACGATGCCCACTGCACATTATATGAAAGTGAAATCTGTTGCAACTTCAAAAGACGAGATTTGTTTAACAAAAAGATTTTACAAGACTACTTTCTCTTTATAAACAATATTACTTTTTAAAATAAATTTTCTTGATTAAATAGCACATTATGGTGTAATAAATTACTTAATATGATGCAATGTCTTTGTTGTAGGTTGATGACTTGCGGTTGCAGCAGGGCCGGATGCCTTCTGTGACTCAAACTCCTTTCTTAGACAGTGCTATGCTTGTCCAAAATATTGAAAGGATTGTACAGGTAGGGAATAAAAGATTTCTTGAATGAGCAATGAATTATAATCATGAGATTTCTGAGCTGCATTTTATTCAAATTTATAGGAAAACAAGCAATTGAAAGAAGACGTTGAAGCAAAGAATTCCAAAATACAGTCCCTCAATGAAAAACTTTGTGATCTCTTCCAAAGAAATCAAAGGTTAGCTGCTTTTTTATGCTCTGTGGTATATTTATATATTTTTGAAATGGATTATTTATATGTATGTACTTTGAAGGTTTTTTGAAGAGAGTAATAATATGTTGGAACAAAGAAGTGATACAATGCAAGCTTCTGCTGAATCACAGGCGAAACTTTTAACTTTAGAAAATGAAAAGGTAATATTTTTCACATTACAGTTAAGAAATAATCATGATAAGTGATATTTTTCAAGCTGTTGTAAATGTATATTTGATTTTTTAAAAACTGCATTGTGCATTTGTTATTACAAAAGAGTTATTCATTTTATTTCTGTAAAATTCTATCACATAAAAATTGATTTTGATGACAGTGCATTCAACTTCTTCAAAGTTCCTCTTTTTTCTCCCCCCCCCCATTTATGAGCACAGTCCTAATAAAATTATTTAAAGCTACAAAGTTTGAAATTTTTTTAGAGAATAACTTTTACTGACTGTTTATAAACTATTTAACAAATATTTTGCACTGATTATTAAAGAAGAATATACTAAATCAAGCAGTTAAATATATCTAAAATTCCATTTTTGACTTATTCCTAAGTTTTTCTTTGAAGTTCTTTTTTACAGCTGGAATAGAGGCATACTTTCATAAAATAGTGGCCTGAGTAACTTCCAAAACTGTGTCCCCTTAAATTTTATTATATCAGATTTTTTAAAAAAAATTGATATCTGTTTTGGAGTTTGGTTGATTTACATATAGGAAGTCAGGTTCAGTTAATTATTAAATGCCAATCATTGTGTAGTAATTAATTGAACATTGCTTTAAAAATTCAAGCTGAACCAGCATAGCAAAGTTGCAATTCCAGTGAAGAATTAATTTTCAAGCCCAACAATGAAATAATGCAGGCGGAGGGGGATTGAGTGTGATCCCAATTTAAACAATATAAATTCATTCAAGCCCCCCAAAATAGTGGAAAATATCTAATGAATAGTTCATTACTCAATGCATGCCATCATTCTTCTCATCAATGCTCCCTTTCTTTTAGTACTGTATCTGAATTTAGCACTTTTATTAACCAATTTTCTCTTTTAGTTTAGTTTACAGCAATTCTTAACGATGTATTATCTATTTCATATCACTAATTGTGTTTTTCAGTGAATAGAAATTTTATTTTATGAACCTAAAATCATATTCCATGCATTATCAAATGCTACTCTCATGATTCATTTATATTATGGGGATCTATTGGCCTTTGATTATTTACCAAAAAAATACTTTAGAAAATTCATGTCTCTATTGTCAATATCTGATATAGTGTCTGTATGGAACTGAAATGCCATTTGAATTTGAGAATTTTCGTGACTTTATATTGCAATAAGGAATCTTCACTTTTGTTTTTAAGTTTTATTTTTCTTCTTAGGATTAAGAGTTAAAGAAAAGCATTTATTTTTCTTTAATGCAACTAATTTACTCCACAATTTAGCACTTCCTGGTAAGGGCTAAGCTGTAATATCCTGGTTATACGACTGATCAGAAGACATTTTTAAAAACTGCTTTAAGAAAAAAATTAATATTTATTTGTCTTATTATAACATTTGGAATTCAATTAGTGTTTATCAATGAAAGTTCATTTAATTTTATTGTAAAGAATTTCTATAATTTCTATTTGCAAATAATTCTATACAAATAGTAATCTTATCATTTCTATTTAATTCCAGGCAAAGCTCTCATCAGATTTGTTAAATACAACTTCTAAACTCGCGGCAAAGGAAGAGGAGTTGAATAAGTCTCTGAGCCTTGAGAAACAATTAAAACAAAGACTACTGGAATATGAGGTGGAGATTGAAAGACAATCAAAAGGTATAAAAAATTATTTAATCATAAAATGAAATTGCCTTTTTCAAAGTGAACATTTTCCTAAAATTCAACAAGATTTATTTCATTAATTTTATCATATAAGTTGATCCTGTAATTTTTATCAGAAAAGGATTTATTATTGGTTTTATTTAATTTCCTATGTTTGGAGTCTTCTTGAGGACTTAGTGAATTTCATTAAGTATGGGATTGGAAGGTTACTGAAGTGTTTTGCCTATTCGTGTCTCCTCTATAAATAAATCTTAAGCTAATTTTATTTTTTGCTGGTTTTGTGCAATGTTATTTATGAAACTATCAGTACTATTCTGAATTGTAAGAACTTATTTTAGTAAATGTTTAGATGAAGCAATACTCTTTAAAAAGTTTAAAAAATTGAGGAACACATTGTTTCTGAGAAATTATTGTTTGAAAAGATAAATATTATTATTTTATTATTACTTGGACATCTGTATTAATGGCCTTTAAGATTTATTTTATAAGTCAAGTGAATAGTTCTGTTGATGATGATAATGTTGTGTCAATGTTTCCACGGAAATGGATTGCAGTAGCTTCTGAGGGGTAAAGACCCCTGAGCACCCAAGGGGCAGATGTGGTTGCTCAAATGAAGATGACACACACATTTGCTTTCACAACCCCAGGGGAGAACAAAGAACTACCATGCTTGAAACCAGGGCATTTGGATCACAGGGAAGACGCTCTACCCCTATGCCAGGACGCTGGCAATATTTAAGTTACCTGAAAGAAATTAGTTGTGTGTTCATAAAAAATGAAAAGTAGTTTTATTTGTAATGTTTGCGTATACCAATTTACTAAAATATAACAAATATCTATCAATTTTTATCAAATATCTACAATAATCTATCAATTTACTAAAATCTGTTAATATCGAGAAAACTTCTGTTAAATTTTATCTGTTAATTTTTAAATTGATGTTATGAATTTTGTTATTGTTGTTTATTTATTTAGATTTATTACTCTCAGTTAATTGTTATTTTATTTTTTTAAACTTTATTAAGATCTGAACTCGGAGAAAGAATCATTGGTGATTTCTTTACAACAAAAAGTGAAAAGTGCTGAAGACGAGAGGGAGATGCTGACACAAGAGTTAAGTGGCTTGGAAACACGGTGCAAACAATTACTGGAATCTAAAACGACTCTAGAGAAGGTAAATTGAGCAGTTTTATTTATTTTTTGCTTGAGTTATGTTATTTTATATTTTAAGATTTTTTACTTTTCAGATTTTGAAAGAAAATGAATCGAGAGTGGATGAAATCAGAATTGGGAAAGAAATGCATGATGTAAGTTATTAATTTTCTATTGATTTGATTTGCACAAAAACTCTTTGCATTTGATTTTGGATAGATGAGACATTGGCATTGTCATTACTAATTTGATCAGGAATAACTTTTTAATAGGGAAAATGATTTTTTTTAAGTGTGTGGTGACATCTCAATAAGCCAGTAACAGCCACTAGACGCTAGCATTTGCTTTTGTTGAATGGATAAGTTACTGGACTTCAAATCAAAACATCGCAGGTTCGATCATTGGCGGAATTCAACCTCCAGACTGTTACAATCCCCGTCAACACCATCGCCATGTTGGTGACCTTGAACTATGAACGTTCAAACAGCTGTCGCGGCACCATCTACCCACAACCAACGCAAAGTCGTCAGGCTCATTTGCTGCAACATTAACTCTCTTCACTCGTAGTAACGCTTTTGGAGGTATAAAAATCGTTCGTCTCTCACTGGTAGGGATGTATTATGGTGACATCTTAATAAGCCAGTAACAGCCACTAAATATGAGCATTCGCTTTTGTAGTATGGATAAGTGACTGGACTTCAAATCCAAACATCTCAGGTTCGATCCTTGGCGGAAATTCACATTCGCACAATTCGGCCAACAATCATCTCCACAAGTGTAAACTGTATAGAAGATTTGACATACTTTATGTAATACAGTTTATCTTTAAATATTATGGTGTGATTATAATGGTTTGTTTTAACTATGAATTTTAACTTTATAATTATGAAAAATGTGTGTGTATTTCATAAATCAAAAGTCCAAATAATGGTACACACAATGTGATGACAATGATAAACACATTAATCGTTTATCAGAAAATAAATAACAAACAGTATTTACAACTAAGTAAAAATATACTGTCTCTATCAAAAATGGCTTTATAGGACCAATGTAAAAATAAAATATGGAAAATTATGCAAATCTGTATAAGATAAATAATGTAAAGAAAAATGCTTAATGTGGAAGCATAAAATGTAGAAAAATAAATCATAACGAGAAAGAATATTATAAAGGGATATCAAATTTATTACATGTGTGAAAGTTTAATTAATGCAATTGTGAAAGGAATAAGTATCATTTGAGGCTTTTTTCCATGCTTATGAAGATTTCCTTGCGAAAGAACTTTTAACCACAGTAATAAGGATAACAATTGAATAATTATATTTGAAATAAAAATGTGCAAAATAGAAAAGTTTAAAAAATTGTCATGTTCAGAAAGATTATGAAGAAAAATATTGCTAAATAAAGATATTTGGTGAGATAATTATTTGAGTTTCATAGAAAAACTGAACAGAGTAATTAACTGTCATTAAAAAACATCTTAGATGCACAAAATGTTTTTCAATTTTAAAATATAAACTGAATTTCGATATATAAAAGAATATTGAACCAAACTTGTTTAATATATTTGATTCTCATTTCATGTAATTTTTTTAAATGCACTTTTTGGAAAAATCATCAAAATCGGTTATTTTTTAAGCAAGATTTTATTTAGATTTGTCATAAAATGCAGAAATTATGTCCTACTGATTGCTTGATTTGATAACTTAAAACATTTTATAATCAAAGTTAATCATCTTAATAGATTACGCTTATTGGTTGACTTCGAAATCGCTAGCTTCATGTTTTAAAACATTATTACCCCAAGATTAATCTGCATCTGGGCATGATGCTTATGAAATATGGCGACAAGAGTCAAAAATTCCTTTTTTCGGCTAAAATACACTACAATTTTGCTGAGCTTAACTAGATATTTTCATAATCAAAGACCAATTTCTCTTTCGAGAAACCCTGGCAGAAGATAGGCGTATCTTCTTTGGGACAGTCGATGAAGTGGTCTAAAATCGCCCGTTTTTATAGATGAGTGATATTTAAATTTCATAAATTAGACAAAGTGATTGATTTAGTTGATTAGAGTTCAGCAATTTTTATTTAAAATATTAGTGTCTCAAAAATATTTTATTAACATTGATTCAAAAGGCAGAATACCTACGTAAAAATTTCTAATTCATCGGAGCATTTATTGACTCATGTTACATAAAATATAATGATTTGATTCATTTATATCATTTCTTTAGCAGATTTATGCTTCAAATCAGCTGATATACACTGTTGAGAGTGATTATCCTATATATATATATATTAAACCATGTTTGCCTTAAATTAACCTGTTTTATTGAATTAATAATATAGATATTGTAAAATATCATAGAAAATTTTACCATTACTTTTATTTATTCAAGTTTCCTTTACTTTCTCTTCCATTTACTTTTTAGAAAATATATTTCAATTATTATTTTTTTCACTTCATACAGAAACATACCAAAGATTTCACTTTTATATATTTAATCTGCAATAACAGTCGATTTATTATTTTTATCTTCAATGTGACGTAAAAAGCAATTTTGTGCTGTAATATATTCGAAAGTTATGGTGGAAATACATCGAAATTCACTTAATTTTTAGTTAAAAATTCAAAAATATTGCCCCTTGGTGCACATTTCCGACCCCCAAAGTATATATGTGCCAAATTTTTATCTGTAGGTCCAATGGTCTGGTCTATAGAGCACTAACACATACACAGATGCACACACATTAAGCTTTATTACAGACTAGCCGCCTTTGGCGACCAGATGATTCGCCATGAGTAATGAGTTCTAAAATTTTTAATTAAATCACATATTCATTAGCTTTGAAGTAACTCTGGGCATTGATTGGCCTGAAATTAATATTTTCTTTAAGATGATGGACTGAAAACTCAAAAAGAATGCGTTTTCCTAATAATATTCTTTAATTTTATAAATCAGTCAGTTTTAATGATTGATTTAGAAGACTGATTGAGATAGCAACTTTTATTTAAAATATTAATAAAAATATTTTGTAAAATATGGCTCACAGAGCAAAGTATGAAGAAATCTAAAACTCATTATTCATAAATCCATTGTTTGACTCAAGCTACATAAGATGTAATTATTTACTTCATTTAGATCAAATTAATAGTACTAAACAATATATATGCTTATTAATAATATTTTACAAATTGGCCATTGGAAATTAATTTGAATGCATATCCTGTATAAATAAAGATAATTTATTCAATTAAAGATCTAAATATTGCAAACGATCATGGAATCCTTTGCCTTGCATTTTTAAAAGAAAATATCACATTTTATATTTATTTTATTTTATCCAGTCACGTGCTAAAAGTTGCATTTCTTCAGATTTAATTTGGGATTATAGTTTTTTTTTTTTTTTTTTAAATTTGAACTTACAACACGGTAATAAAACCTAATTTTTCCCCTTTGATTTGCTCTTGCAGATTTTATAGAAACCTTAGCTTTGCATTTATTTTTTTAGAAAATATCACATTTCATAATGAAAAAAAAAATATTGAATTAATGATACAGATATTGCAAAGGATAATAGAAATATGCCATTAAGTCGGGATTCCAATGCATATCCTGTCTAAATTCGATCAGGTTTACCGTAAAGAAAATTTATTGAATTAATTATTCAAACGATCAAAAAATCCTTTGCTTTGCATTTATTTTTTTTAGAAAATATCCCATTTTATCTTTTTTTTATTTTATCCAGTCACGTGTTAAAAGTAGCATTTCTTTAGATTTATTTGGCGATGATGGTTTTTTTTATTCGAACTTCCGGCATTCTTTTATTTTATCCAGTCACGTGCTAAAAAAACATGGTTAAAATATTTTTTTAAAAATTCGTTAAAAATAGAAGCTTACGTTATAAATTAAAAGACTGATACCGTTAGAGAGCTAATTTTTTAATCTTTAAATTGATGTAAAACTCATGTTTGTGCAATAATATTTTCGGAAGTTATAGCGAAAAAACGTCGAAATTTCGCTTAAATTTTAATTAATTCAAATTCTAATTAAAAATTCGAAAAAAGGGTTCCAAGGTGCACATTCCCGACCTCCAAGGTATACATGTACCAAATTTGGTAGCTGTAGGTCCAACGGTCTGGCCTGTAGCGCGCCAACACACACACACACACACTGAGCTTTATTATAAGTATAGATTAATTATTTTTATATATTCATTTACTCTTTTTATTGATTTCACACAGTCAAGAAATGCATGTTGTGTATTGTATCTTCATGTTCTGTTTAAAATAAATTTTTCCTAGCAATTCTTTCATTTCATATCTTGCAGAATGATTCTGCTAATGTTGAAATGGAATCACTAAAGGAAGAAAATTGTAAATTATTGAGAGAAAAGGAAGAATTGCAATCATTCATTCAAGAACTTCAGAAGAAGGTATTTCTCCATTAGATCGTATTCTGCATAAATCACTGCTTACTTCTGGTACACTTTGTGTATTCTTTTAGAATTGTAATACTTGGTGTTCTTTCAGAATGGTAATGAAAAAAACAATTTATTGAATTTCGTGATTCGTTTCATATTCGTTCAGAATTCTCAAATTTAATTTTAGAAAATGTGATTAAAATAGTTTCCTTTAAAACTGATTAAACCAGGATTGTCCTCTCCAAAACTTTTTCGCATTATCAGTAATAAAGTGGTTACCTCCGAGAATGACTTGCATGACATTTGCTACTATAACTACAAAATATTAACATTTAACTATGATTTAGCATTTCTACAGAGTCTATTGTCTCCTCGGTGATTTATTTGGAGATTAATTTTTGGTCAATAGATGCGGTTGCGATTCATTTTTTCTATTTATTGAAATGTTAGATAATTGTTCTGTCCCTCTAACCATCCCGTAGGTTGCAAACAATGAGCTGACCCAGTTTCATTGCAATCGAATGAACAGTTTAGGAAGGCATGAGAGACATACAGACAAACGTTAATTTATTTATATAGGTGATAACTTATTGTTTGCTAAATGATAAATGATTTTTAGGTTAAAAAGTTAATTCATGTATAATAAAATGACATTATGATGCGGAGGGGAACCTTTAAACTTCCCCAAAATAACTTTGTTTAGCTGCTTATCATGATTGTTAATGATTTAAAATTGGGGGAAAAATGTGTTTACTTATCTATAGTATATTAAAAAATAAGTTATTTTTATTTTATCAGCTTTGTTAATGGAATTTAATCATGTTTATGAAAAAGATGAATTTTCTTTTCTTTTAAACTCTTTTAGCACTATTTTTAAAGTTATAACTGAATCGTTCTTTAGACAGAAAATTATCCATGAACAGAATTATAGGTTGATAATCAAATATGAGCTACACTTATCAAGATGTAACTGCATAGTACTCATATATTAGGGAGAGAAAATAATTATATGTTCATTTATTAACTTACATATAAACTTTTTTTGTTAAGAAATCAAATTTCGTTGTATTTTTATGATATGAAGCTCACTGGAATAATCTAGGTGACTGTAATTTCATAATAATACACTGAGTCATTTACTGTAAAGTTTTAGTTTTGAAAATATGAGTTATATATAGCTGTGCACTTTTTTTTTCCCTGTTGGCATTTTGAGCCGAAGGGATCATATGTTTTAGGCCATTAATTAAATAATTAAGAATTATTAAACTAATATTGTTTGATGTATATTTTTAAGAGATGACAAATCTACTTATTTAATACAGCAGAAATAATGTTGTAGAACTAACTTTTTTACTTGTACTCTTAATTTATGTACATTGTTTTAAGTTTCTAAGAAAATTGTTTTATTTTTAGCTTAAAACTTCTGAAGTAATTGCAGAAAATCAAGAGAGGAAGTGCCATGAACTTCAATCAGATCTTGAAAGTTCTTTAACTTGGAAAAAAAAGGTAAGCCTCTAATAATTATTGAGCAATTTGATCATTTATTATTTATGCATAGTGCAGTATCGATAGTTTAATATTTGCCATGATGATTGTTTATAAAACAACACTATACAATCTTGATAGTTTAATATTAATATTCGAGTTTCTTTTATAGTATGAAATATTTTATGAAAGAACTCGGGCAATGAAAGAAAACTATGAAGATCAAATTAATGAACTTGTGGCAGAGATAAAGCAGTTGAAGGTTGCTGGTTCTAATCCTACGCCTGCCAACTTCACTGGAGAGGTACTTTTAAGTACAGAGTTTCTCATAAAACTGTGCACTTGAAGTGTTTTCATTTGTCTGCTTAATATTATAAAAGGCAATTACAGGTTTTGAACAATATGTTTTTATTTCTTGATTTGATGTGAAATTTTATTCAATGCATTCTGGCAAAGTTGAATTCACTGATTTATAAAAAGATGGAAAAAAAAAAATTGTTTGTCCTACAGTGATTTGTACATTAGTTAGAGGAGTGAAAAATACTTAAAATTATAACTATACATAATCAATTAATTTTATGGAGAATTGTTGTATTCTTCATTTTTTTACTAACAAATAAATTTGTATTATAATCATGCTACACTTTGCTTTTTATGTATTGATTTTTTTAGTACAATGAAGAGAAATGTGTTCTTGTTCTCAGCTGTTGAAATTGTATTTTATTATTTTAAATGTTCAGTTTTATAGAATAAAATACTATTTTGCATTACTCTAATATTTGCAATAATCTTTCATCAGCAGTAAATCTCGTTTCTCCTATTCAAGAAGAAATTAAAAAAGACAGTGATATAAAGCAGCTCGCTGAACACAAAAAGTGATATGGAGATTACTTTCTTATAGACAATGAAATCTGTCTGTTTCAGTGATATAGCATTTGCTCCACTTCTAAAGAAAATATTTTATTTCAAAATGCTAGTCATATTAATTTTTTTAATAACATGATTTCAATTTGTGACTCTGTGCTAAAGATGACACTTGATTCATGCTGTACCAACATATTGTTTTATCACCAATTTCATGTAGCACAACAATGCCCCTCTGTGTTTCAAAAGTATAGTAATGCATAATTATGAACTTAATTCTCCAAATCAAATTAATAAAATGTTATAGATGATAACTGTACCTTATTAAATGTCACCGAACATTTTATATTTTTAAAGATCTTTAGTTATTACTATTTTTGTTGCAACAATCCTAGAATTAGAATAAAGAAATGTAGTACTTGCATTTTAAAAAAAAATATATATATAACAAAATAAGGGAATAAAATCTCTTCATAGACATAAATAAAAATGTTATTAAAATGAAGAATTTTTTTGTTTGTTTCTGTTAAGAGTTTGTGTTCCTGTTTATTCTTCTAATGTATTATTTACCTTCAAATAGATTAAAAAAGTAATGAATGCTTTGTTTAAAATCCTGCAAGGAAAGTTTGAGCCAAATTCATCCTATCAAGGCTCAAAAGTGCTGGAATTGACTCTTCAAAGTATTAGAGTGAGTTGCTTTACATTTTTATAAAAATATTTTTCTGCATTTAACCTCCTCCCCCCTTCTTCATAATCTTCAATAATATTCTGACATGTATTTTGATGATATGTATTACCATAAACAATATTTTTTTGTTTATGGTAATACAATGAACAATGAATTACTAGATACAATGAATTACTCTCCTGTATTATTAAGTTTATAATTTTATAATTAGTGATACAATTCAATGAAAGAATTTTTTGTAAAATTCTATGACTCTCCTTGAAGTACTATGTTTTGTTTGAAGCATAAAAATTATTTTTGAGTTTTTAAAAGATATTTAAAAAATGACAAATGCTCTAGATACAACGAATTACTCTCCTGTATTATTCAATGCATCACACCTAATATTATCAAAATGATTATGAATAACCAGTTAACATTTACTCTAATGTCTTTAATCTTTCAAAAATCTCTTGAGAATTACCATAAAATTACTACTTTTTGGAAAGATAGCTTTTCTTGCCTTAAAATTTGTCATTTTATGCATTGCATTATTTATGAATAATAAATATTTTATCCATATACGTATGTGATAGAAATCTATTATGTAAATTGCTAATCTAGTGCTAATTATTATTATTCTAAAAGGTTTTAACATTCCAAATGCTTGAACTGAAAAACAGAGCCCCATCTACTTCCTCAGAAATGGATGCTGAATCTGGTATTTCACTTTCTTTATAGAATTTTTAGTTAAATATTTAATATTAATTTCTGAATCAATATATTTATTATGTATTGCCTTTCATATAAAGTTTGTTGTGGGATGTTATCACTCTAATTTTTTAAATATTTATTTATAAAAACTGATATATGTATATGTGATAGAAAACAAATTTAGTTTCTACAATATAAAAATGAAATTACAAATGTATGAAGTGCATGCATTTTTTATATATCAGTGATTGACATTTTTGTGATTTTTAATTTTATCTTTAAATTATGCAAAGAAAAATTGGTGTATTGATGAATTGAATCTTACATTTCCATATCAAAAAATAAAACTAATATTAATATTTATTTTTTTTAAAAAAAATTTCTTTTGCTTAGTTTTTGTTTTATATTGCTTTTTCCCCCATTTGTGAGTATTTTAAAAATGCATCATTGAAACCATCTATTACATTTTTGACTTAAAAAGGCAAACTTCTTTATCAAATAAATTTTGAACAATTAATGGATTTCAATTAATAAACATTTATGTTTAAAATTAAATTTTAAAATTATTTTTCCTGCATTACTTACACTTATTACATAGGTTTATCCAACTTATGCTGAAAAGATAAAAATCATGCTTTTTAAAATTTAATGTTATTTTTCTTTGATTTTAGGTAAGGCCATCAACAATGCAGCTACATCCAGTGTAGTTGAAACTGATTCATCTCAGTCCCAAGTTAGAAGTCTCGAAAGTTCCGTTAATTCCATAGATGCAGCAGTTCAACAAAATGGATTGAATGAAAACCATGACGCTAATATCAGCTGCAGTTCCCCTGCTTCAGAAGGCTTAGAAGCATCTAGTGATGGCGATAACTCAGGAAATGGAAATGGTTATGAAAACCCAGAATCTAAATCAGTGGAAGAAACACCACACGAGCAGAGTGAATATGCACAGAATGGTGTGGACAATAGTTCAGGTATTCCATTGAATGCTGTCATGCATTAATAAATAAAGATTCTCAGGTAATGCGCAAAAGAATGTGAATAAGCATGATATTGGAAACTACATGCACAAAAATAAATCACTGACAAATAGGAATAAATTTGCTAAAAGGAAAAAAAAAGTATTTAAATTTATTTATGTGCTAATCATACTCTATTATTTTGTAAATATTATTTGGATTCAAATTTTGATATTTTAATTACAACGTAACAGATAATTGCAAAGTAAAGTAATGCATTAATACTTTTATGTTGTATTTTTTACAGGAAAGGCATGAAAGCTATAGAGTTCGCTCTTACTTTATTAGATTATTTCCTCATTTTTCAAATGATTTGCAAAGTAATGTTGAAACATTTGTCTAGTGAATAATGGCATTAGTTAAGATAAATAATGTTTATCATTTTTACTTTTAAGTTATGTTTGTACTTTCTTTAATCCAGATTTCTTTATAGTTATTCGAAATTTGTTTTAACAAACGTAATGTATTTACTGCCATACTTACTGATATTGCTGTCACAAATTTTTATTTCTTAGAAAGTGATAAAATCTTATCAACAGCATCTTCATTAAATTCATTAATCACTATTATTACAGTTATCCATATTGGAATCTGCTTCTATAGCTTTCATACTGATAGTTTATCAATATTGGAAGGTAATTATTTGCATTTCTTTCTCATCGCTAGTATCCAAATTTGTGTAAGCCTTACAACAGATATCTTTTTCATTGCTATAGGAATCGCTAAGAAATAATTCTTCTATATTTTCCTTAAACCTTAAAAGGGAAAGATTTTAATGGTTGTATTACTCTCAAAAATTTCAAATTGTTCATATTGAGAGTCAAATGAGGAAATGTAATGAGAGCTATGCAAATGAGAGACCATGAAATCATGATAACAAATAAGCTGATATGAAACCATATGAAGGAAATTATAATTGCAACCATTAATGGCTAAAATAAACATAGTGGGGAGAGTACATGGCAAAATAGGCTTAATACATTGTCGTGCATGGCTGGAAAGCAATTCTATTGAAATCATGTATGCCAGTCAGTGTGTTTCTTTAACAATAAAAGGACAATTTAGAAACAATTTTCTTTCTTATATCTATAAAATATATTAATTTTCTTCTATTATTTAAAAAATATATAATCTGTTAATATTTGTTATGAAGTCAATATTTTAATATTATGCATTTATCTTATTTTAAGAAAGTAAGAAGGAAATGTTAATAGATCATTAAAAAAATGATTGAAATATTTCAATGCTGTTTAAGCAAATTTTAAAGAGTGATAGCTTAAAATTATTTATTAGATAAAGGTTCAAAATGGTTTAAAACACAATTCATTCTCTAGAAATTTGAATTCTGATGGATTTCATACTTTAAAAAAATTATCTTTAGTAAAAATTCTAAAAATTATGAAAGTTTTCTTTTATTAAATATTAAAAGATCTTTAAAAATTATTAAAATTGTTTTTACTGGATGATTGAAAATATTTCAGTACTGTTTAAGCAAATATGTTGTTAAAGAGTGATTGCTTTAAAGTGTTTGTTAGATGAAGTACAAAATAGTTTAAAACATAATTCATTCACTAGAAATTTGAATTTTGCAGGATTTCATACATTAAAAAAGACTTTAATTAAAAATCACCATTATATTAAATTTTCTTTTTTCCAATGAATAATTTTTGTTTAAAATCTGTAAACATATAATTAAAAAAATATATTATCTGGTATGCTGGATATGCATTTATGCATTTCTGCTTATTTCTTTAATCTTATAATGATAATAAGGTAATATCAATTTGTTACAATTTTCTGTGTATAAAAGCTGTTTTGTAGTTAAAAATTTTTTCCTTCTTTTTTGTGCTTCCTGAATTTTTTTGTATTAATTTTATTGAAAAATTGTAAACAATTAATTATTACTTACTTATTATTATAAATCTTCTTTTATGTGTAGATTCAAAACTCAGTGAGACTTCCGATACATCTAAAGATGAAAAAACAAAAACTTTCTCAAAAGAAAGTAAAGACATGAATCGTGTATCTCCTGATGTAAGTATTTGTCATTAAATCGTGATTTTTTAAAAAAATTAATAAATTTTTTTTTATAGTATTAATCTTAGTATCTTTTAAAATTTTTTGAATTCTCATTTTGAGATGTCTGCTTTTTGAGTTACAAAATGAAGATTTTTCTAATAAAATATTAACTGTCCTTATTGAATATAAAAAGATTCTTTATCATGTATCATCACTTTAATAAAAACCTGTTATGAAAATTACAAATAAGTATTTGTTTGCTACTCATCAGTGGAAATTTTGGTTGGTTTAACATTTCATATATTTATTAGTAGTCTGTATGAAAAATAGCTTGAGATTTTTTTAAAAACTACAGTTGCAAATTTATTACACAAAGATAAGTTTTTGAATTATATTTAGCACCACTTATTTCAATTACATCTCATTCAAGATAATTTTTTTGTGCTTATAATATCAATATTTATTGTGAATTATGAATATTTATTAATATTTTATTTGTTCACTTTGTATTTAGTGTTATCTATGGTTATTCTTTGAAAAATTTATTGCTTGTGATATAATTTTGGTTCTTTTGTTTTCCTTTTAAATTAAGGTTGATTTTTTTTCTTGTATTGTTCAAATAAGTCAAAAGTACTCATTCTTTGTTTCCTTTTTAATATTTTTTGTAAAGCATCAGGGTCCCATTTTCAATATATTGATCATAGCATTTTTTTAATTGTCAGCCTATTTTGAGATAATGCGTGCTTTTGATTTTTTTTACTAACACTGGCTTCAATCACATTTAGAAGGGGCAGCCTCTCTCTTCAAATAATGCATTCACTGATGTGCTTTCTGATTCTGGGGCAAGCAAGGTATAAGAAGGGCTTTTCTAACTGCATGCTCTTATGCTATCGAAGGTATTAGCTGCATCTGCATGTCTCATCTTTTACTTTTTCAAAGCTACTTTTGCATGCATAATATTATGTTATCACTTTGGGCTGTTCAGTTTTTGTTAACCTTCTCTTGCTCTATTCTTCAATCCTGACCCTGTCATTTTTTCAGTCTGTTTCTGTAATATAATTTGTAACTGTGTGTGTTTGTTGTTATTGCTGTTTCATAATTCATAATTCTTACTTTAAGAAAAAAATATATTTGGTGCCATCAATTTTTATTTTTTAAAGAACCAAAATAAATTGTAGTATCAAAATTATTCATTGTCTTGATAAATTTTCTTTCAGTCTAAACTTGTTTATTGTAATTTTGTAAATCATAGAGAATAATAATAATATAACAAGACCTTTTCCATTTATAATTTTGAAAAAGATGTGTCATGAATAATAAGTTAAGACAACACTTTAAATGTCCTTTTCAATTGATAGAGCATTATTTTTAATTTCTTACATTGAAATTCTTTGTACATGGATGGCTAAAAGAAAAAATGACATGGAGCATTTTTATTTATAGATGAAGCCAGGAGTGAATAAAAATTATCTCAGTGACAAAAGGCTATTTAGATAAAGTGGGATGCTTATCTGCTAAATAGTTAATGCATCAGTAATAAAGAAATTGTTCCTTGAATACCTTTTAAAATTTATTTCAATGAGATTTCAATCATTATTTTTATCACAAACTATAGAAAAAAATTTAGTATTCACATTCAAATATATTGTTATAAAATTATTTTTAAAAATAATTTTAAGGTCAAATTTAATGTTATCTAAAATTCATTAAATAGTGTATAAGATTTTTGAATCTATCTAATCCTTAAAAATACATTTATTTGTAATTTGGAAAAAAAGTATAATACTTTTATATGCATGAATAGGAAGTATATTAAATTTTACAGTAAGACATTCTGAATGTTTTTTGTATGTATTTCATGTTATTGTTTGCTTTTCTAATGTAGCTGTCTCAGAGTTTAGCTTGGCATGCGTTAAGAAGTCTGGCTTGGAAAATGTTTTATGCCTTTTTACTCCTTTATGTGGTGTTGTGGATTGGTGCTTGGGTACATGGTTAGTGCATGAACCAAATTACTTGACAACTAACTGATTATTAATCACTCCATACGAAAAAGAGTACATTTTCCTGATTGCTGTTACATTAATCATTTCTCTATTCTCACTCTTATACAGTAAAAGCTCTTTATTCGCAGTATATATGTTCCATAAATATGCCATGAATACAGAAACCGTGAATACAGAATGGTAATTTATATGGGATATTAGGGCATGCATTCCTAGGTAACAAAATAATATATATATATATATATATATATATATATATAATATAAATTTAATTGAAGTTTTTGAGTATTTTGATTAATTATCTTGCTTAGGCAATAGTTTGAAGAATTTGCTCGATAGTTTTTAAAAGCTCTTTCAATTCACACTGATACGTACAGTCGCATTAGCAATTTGCCTCCTAAAAGTAAGACTTCGCTCCATAGACGGATCAACGTTCATAAAGAAATCGCAAAGCTCATTTGCCATTCTCGAACCTTCACGAAAATTTTTCAAATTAAATATCACACTTCCAGTGCTTGTTGAAGCCTCTTCTTCAATGGGCTGTGAATTTAACATTTGCTCCAAGTCGGTTTCAGTCAGATCTTCAACTTGCGATTCCAGCAATTCCTGAATGTCACTTGATTCTATCTGTTCAAACCCATCTTGTCCTATTCCATTCGCAGTTTTGGCTATGTTTGCATTTAACAACATACTTTAGACAAAGTTGTCATAAGATCTATTTTACTTTTTTTAATAGTCCATTTGATAAAGGAATACCTATTGGAATCCTTTTATTATTATGTATGTAATTAGATCCGTGAATAAAGAAATTTTTAGCCATGGATATAGGAATTGGGTCGCATTTTTTAAAAACGCAAATGAAGGAGCTTTTACTGTATTTACTTATTTGGTCTAAGGTATTTTCTAATTCTCTTAAGTTTTGCTAACTGAAATTAACTGCATCTTTTTATTTATTTAGACTGTGAAAGGAAATGAAACAAAACGATCAACACTCCAACTTTAAGATTATTGTTATTTTTAGGAACTTTTTTATGAAAGGCTTCTTAGTGAAATTAAAAATTAGGGTAATTAAAAGAGCATTTTTAATTTTACAAGTGTGTGGGAATTATTCCATAAGTAATTTCCAAAAAAATGTTCTTACCCACATTAAGATCTTTTAAACAAATTTATTAAGTCTTGTCTTTCTTTCAGTGTGAAGAATGGTAAAAGCTTCCCTTTTGTGATTAATATAAAGAGATATCTATATGACCCCCTTTATTTATTTATTTACCGAAGTATTGTCAATAGTTATATGTTATTTAGCATAACTAACTATCTAATGAAAAGTTTGTATGCCAAATCCTGATTTTGATATAAAGTTCATAAATATTTACTTTGCATTTCTTCTTTGAAATAAATGTAATCCTATGCTAAGAAAACAAAAGTTCTTATGAGCTAGTAGATATTTTTTAAATATATCTTAATCAAGAATTTCGACTTGATATGCTTTTAAATATTGAAGAACCTGAAAGAGGAATGCTAGGAAAACCAGCTTGGAATTGCAACTCATGCACACGCTTATAGAATTTATTTCATCTTGGAAATCTAGTTGCAATTATAGTTTTAAAATCCCACATTCTGTGTTTTGCCAAATATCAACATTTGTAACTTCTTCTGTGATTCCATTTTCTAATAGGGGGTATGGGGCTTATCAAACTACTGTTATACCTGATATATTTTGGGGTAAACACCCACAATTTTATTTTTGTCTAATAAATCGTTTGAGAATAACGAATGAGGAGTTCAATAAAAACATTTTTTCTTATTGATCCTGTATTGGGAGTAGAGGGAAGCATGCCTGTTTAAACATTCATTTGTAAAATGCTGTTGTTTTTAAATTCAAAATGTGTCCTTTGTGTTATTGACAGCAATAAAATTGTACATTATTCTTAACCTATTATTAGAAATCATAAAATGTACTATTGGTCCTCACCAAACTCAGACAATATAGCCATAAAAATAAAATTGAAGAAGAAAGTAGATGTAAATCAAACTTCGTTATTTCTTTGTCAAACTCAAATTATTTCTGCTACACAGGAAAATTGTAGCCGACTTCATAATAAACATTGTAGTACAGAAAATTTTCTCAAATATTTTATTTTTATTTACTTTTAAAATAAACATGGGTTCAATGAAAATATCAAAGTCAAAGGATTACATAAACAAGGAATTAGGATTAAATAAATAATGAATTAAAGAAATTGGCTGATTAGCATACAAAAGGTGAAGAATGCATGCAAGAACTATCGATTGATAGCAGAAATCAGTCCATGACATAACTTTTTAAAAATAGGTAATCATGTAGAAAATAAGCCCAAAACAATTCACAATAAGATTTTCAATTTGGATAAGTGGTATTTAGTTAGAATATCGAAAGCACATACTGTTCTTAGTCTACCAAAGGTAGTTATTCTTAAAAATGAATTGGTGAAAAAAAATTAATTTATGAACAATAAGAAATGTGATCGGTAATGCAGATCTCAGTGAAAGAAGAAGTTCTTTCTCGAACAAATGTATGAGAGCAAATTGAACTTTTAAAAATCAGATTACAATGGAGAATGGGGAATGAAAAATTTCTTTTTTAAAAAAAACCTGAAGGTAATTGAATAAAGATTCAATAGCAGTTTGGAGATCATTTTCAGCTGCAAATCCAGGAATTCTGCCTATCATTAATGGAAATATGGACCTCAGTATTTCAAAAACTGACTTGTTATTGATATTAATTTTTTGTTCTTATTTCATTTTAAAAGAATAAGAAAAATGCTATTGAAAAATTCATTCAGTTATTTTGCTCTTTAAATTTTTTTTAATATCTGAGTTTGTCCTAAAGTAACTGTATATTTCTTGTAAATAAATAACATTTTCTTATTTATATTTTGGTGTTCAATTAATAAAAAACCATAAAAATATTAACTATTAGGAATTAAGTTTAGAAAAATTGTAACCTTTTTGAGTTGTGGAGAAAGCATCAAAAATGGAATTAAATATATTGAATTAATAAATACATTTTGTTTCCTATGGATTAGGAAAGTCATTATTAAAAATCTTAGTATGATTCACAATCTTTGTTTATTGCAATTAAAACTATTTCTTTTGAAATACTTTCAGTTTGTTGATTTTGAATCGAACATAATTTAAGACAAATATATTTTTATGAATCGCAATTAAAAGCAAATATCTTGGTGACCCCCCTCCAAACATCCTTGCTTTGTGAAGATTTATGTTCCAATGTTTGTGTGTAAAAATAAAATGTGCAAGATGTATGTGATGCTTATTTTTATGAAATGAAATGTACAAGATGGTGAATGAATGAACTTTTTAGTTAGAGTGCTAAATGAATCACACTTATTATCGAGTTGCTATACTTACATTGGAACTGCTTGAGAAATTTTCTTCGTGTCTGTTTTTATAAACATAATTTTACTATCTGTAGAATTGTCTTGAATCCCCAAATTCATATCTTCAAATATAAAGAGAAAAAATATGAGAAATAAAAGTCTTTCTTGGTTAATAAAAACCTTTTGTAGCACTTTTTTATAAAGGAAAATAGTTAATAACTCTGAAATATTAATCAAAGTAACATCCGATAAATATTTTAATAACAGAAGTGGGATTTTTTTTCTAAAACTTAATTTGAAAGGAGCGTAATGAGTGAGAAAGATTCTTTTTGTGTGCACTGTAATAATTTTTTGTCTGATTAACAATAACTTTATTTCATTAAATAGAAAATTGGAAACTATGTAATGAATTGTTACTTGCTAGTGTGCTTTACTCCAAGTTTCTTTAAGTCTATCTCATATAGACTATGGTTGTATAGCATACGGTTTAAACATCATTTCTGCTTTGAAAAAAAAACTTGATATAATCCATCATTCTAGAGCTTTCCACATATCCCCAGTGCAGAGCTTGTAAATGATGACTTTCACTTTCTCTGCATTGCCAGAAATTATCAATGCAGTATTAAATCTCAAAATTTAAACTATAGTTGTCATTGTACCTGTGGCATTACTTTTAAATACTGCCTTCTGAAAAGTTTTCTGTTTTTTTCTCTTAATTGCTTAAAAGAAAATAGGGTTTAAGAAAAAGTCAGCATTTTAGAAAAGAGCCCATTAAGTTGTACACCTGTAAATACTAATCTAAAAATGTTCCCTCTGGTTGAATTTGAACCATTATTGAAGTTCGTTTACTGTACATTTTGTATGTTTCATTTCAGTCCAGAACACTGTTATATGATATGCCGATAAAGTGTTGCTTCACCCAGACATATCCAAATGTTTGCAACTAGTTTATTCTTGTCACTTTTTTAATTGATTGAGTCTGAACCCCTTAATGGCCTTTACATAATAAGAATGTTTGATAGTAGAAGCCGTTCTAATTGACGAGTGAGATGCATTTGACTTTTTAAACTTTTCAGTGTGGTATATTAATATATTTGATATCAATGTATTAGATCTGGAGACCTCAGCCACCTCCCCTCTTTGATGATGATGACGACGATGACAACGACGATGATTGGTTGAAATAATTATGCTCTCTCGCATGTCTTATAGTTGATTATTTTGTATTTATCACTTGTGATTCCATGTTTTACAATTCCTCACTGCAATAAATATTTTTGAACTTTTTTTGTAATATATCTTAATAAGAATAAATTTTTGTAACACATTTTTCCTTTTTGTGCGTGTGTACTTCTTTTAACAAAAGATTGGCAGTTTTTTAAATTTTATTTTGGAAGCCTATTAAAAGATACGTGTTTTTGAGATGTGTTTTCTAACTCTAACATGATCTCATTTTATCCAGCGCCCCAATATGAAAGAAATTTGATTTTATTTGTTTGGTTTTTTATGGCCCAAAAGCCCTGATGTTGACCCTTCTGCACCAAACAATGGGTAAAATTATATTTCTTTAAAAGAATCACCAGAGGGAATATGAGTAGAAGCTAAAATGCAATCACGATTCAAATGAACGGATAAAACTTTATGGACTTTCAAAAAGCAAAGAGTTGGACATGAGGCGTCTTATCAAGCAGAGAAGAGAATGAAGACTCTTGACGAAAGTGTAAGCATTAAAATTTGGGTATTCTCACAAAATATGACTGGAATGTGTTAGAATCAGCAAGAATTATTTTTTCTTTGAACAGCTGAGTGAAATCTTTAGTATAACATTCATTATTACTCTGCTGCATATTCACTTCATGTTTATAGAGAGGAAGGGTGAAAGAACCAGGCAAATTCGAATCTCTAGTCCGAAATATCGTAGTCATTTTGCCCCACAAAGAAAGTTTACCACGAGCTTAGTAGTCGAATGGTCAAACTACGCGACCCAAACCCAGAGTTTGCGGGTTCGATGCTCGCCATGGCTGTTGTATCCAAAGCGTGGGTTTTTAGTTAGTTTACTTACTTTCTCTAACATTCTAGACTTATATATATATATATAGACTTATATATATATATAGAGAGAGAGAGAAATAGGAAAATTTGTGGTAAATTTTAATGAAATTGAACCAAAACGGCCAACAATCTACACGAATTTGTAATGCAATAATCGTGTTTTTCTTTGCACACAAGTTACCAAAGATAATGATGAAGGAAATAAACCAAAATCTAAGGAAAAATTTGAGATGCAATGATAGATGTATTTATGCAATTTTTCCATACATTCACACTTTAATTTTTTAAAAAACACCTCTAAATGAAAAAGTATTTCACCGGCAATAAAATTTTGGTTCATTTCATTGTCCATATTATTTTAAAAATACGCTGATATATTTATGTAAATACCTCTATCAGTTTTTGAGATTTCATACTAACCGCGGAGAATTTTTATGAAAGTTAAAGCTTTAGGAAAACTGAAGACGAATTTTCGCCGAAAAAGTGTGTGCCCCTGGTCAGGCCTTCCTTTTCCTATGTTGCACCTGAAGATAGAATTAATCAAAAGCATTTTTTTATATTGTTTAGGAATTAAGAAGATTTCTTTAATAGCACCCATTAAATAATCGTATGATTTGGGGGTAGGGTAGGGGGATTATACACAAGAAGCAATGAAGAAACTGACATCGCGATACAAGACAAAAGAGTGAAAAAGACCGAAATTTTTTCCCTCAGTGATTTTATAGTGAAATCTTGATAGGAATTTCTTTGACACTTAGAGAAGGGAAATGTAGGCAACTTAAAAGAATTCTGCAAGCATTAAGGATTTCTATACCTTCACTAGGAGAGTGAGAATTTGCAGTTTTCTTGAGCAAGTGGACCCTTTACTAAATTTTTTTTTTAAAGTAGAATTATATCAGGAAATATGAGAACATTTCAGAAAGCAATTAATATTGGTTAAATGAAGATAAAAATTAGAAGATTAAATTAGATTTTAAAATATCATTACATATACAAAATATTGAAAGTTCAAGGCTTTATTTAAAATCCACACAATATACAACAATTCTAAAAGAATGCACAAATCTTACATAAAAATGAATCGATGTTTGTTTGTATTTTATATCCTGTCGCACCGTTCATCCTCTTTCGATAAAAGGTTGTCAAATGACTGATTGATTGCATTTAATATTATTTTTGGCGGTAGCAACGAGTCAAGTACCAGCTAGCGGCTAATAAATGTCTATGAAAGGTCAAAAAAACCTACCCATTACTTTTGGGGGTCTTTCAGTGCGACTTGAAAGTCTTAGTTTGTACTTTGATGACAGATTAAGACGTTCGTTATATAAAATGACTTCTCTCCACAGCAACAACAGTCGCTACCCGTTCTGTGAAAAAAATTGTGATGTGAATAGTTTGTCTGTTCATCATTACGATAGTCTTAACACTGAAAAGAGCCTCTCAAGCCGAGTTCCAACCACCTGATCGTGGGGAAGGTGAGCCACGCGTTCCCCCTTCAATTCCTTCTGGGCTCCTTGATGCCTGTCGACTCTACCGAAAAATGTGTCGGTAAAAAGGGCAGGCATCAAAGGAGCCCAGAAGGGGGGACGCATCTGCAGGCGGGTCCTAGGATCTCGGTTTTATGTGTCATTCGTCGTTAACATAGAACTTCAGTGGAAAATTTCTTTTATAAATAGCCACAAAATCTTTCCCTTTTTAAGATAACATGTGGAAAATAAAAACCTTTCAAAATACAAAATACGTGCAAGCAACCTATTAATGAGGCCCTCCCCAACACTAGCAGGCTGCGGTAGCCTGGTTAGTAGAGCGTCAGTCTCCGAACCGAAAAGTCGCGGGTTCTGTCCTCGTCTTGTCCAAAGACCGCCGTGTAGACCTCATGACAGTGGGGGCACGTTAAATAGGTCGCGACTGCAAAGTCCTGCAAGTTCCCATAACAAAACGATACCTCTGGGGGTTCTGAATCAAGGATGAGTCGGTCTCTGATTTGGATCTAAATTTTGACTTGTTGATGGATGAATGAGTCTATGAATGAATTCGAACACCCCCTAAAAAGGTTTGGGTCGTATGTGTTCAAGCAAAATCGTCCTTTCGCCTGAACGGTGCTTGTTCACAACGAAAGGCGAACACTTCTGCCTTCATTTGAAAGAGCTCCACTCATTCGGGCTTGGTATGACCAAGCGGCATTAGACAACAACAAAAACAACAGAAAATCACAAGAGGAGTCGAAGAGGAAACGCGTGGCTCCTCTGACGGATGGGCAGGTGGTTGGAACTCGGCTTTACAGTAGCCGCTTTAGCACCCGTCTGCCCTGTATTGGAAACAAGCTCCCGAAAAACTGGAAACTAGAAGGTTTAAAAAGACTTGCCACTCTTGTATTCAGTTCTGTCTCATTCGGCGTAGCAGAGTCGCCAAGTCTCTATGCTGCATTGTCAAGGGAAGCTTAAGTCAATTTCGTACTGCACGAGTTGACACAAGACGGGCTGCAAACATGTCCGGAGTAATGGTCCGAGGCTTGATTGTACGGTTTTGCAGGGTCTACCATTCAACAAGACCATCCTATCAAGAGTTAATCATGGGATCATGCATGTCGTTCAGCATGGCCCGTTGATTCCATATTCGCTGAACAGAGGTTGAATGTAGACCATTGCAACGATTCTGCTTCTTCCGAATTTCGGCTTCTTAATCTATATAAATAAAAATGAATGCTTGTCTGTCTCTTATGCTTCTGTACTGCTCATCCGATTCCCATAAAACGTTCATATTTAGTAGCTATTGTACGCAAATGCAATGTTCAGTCTTTCTCTGAGGTAATGATTTTTATTAGAGAGTATGCTAGAAAGTTTGAGGGGAGCCAATCCTATTGGTTTGAAATTTTAACTAAAAAATTAACAAAATTTTAGCATATTTTTGCAGTCACTTTTGAAAATATTACAGTACAAATAATTTTGCACCATTTTAGTTTTCAAAAATTTGTCTTCTCATGTGTGTCTATATTAAAGATTTCATGGTATAAAATATATTTTCTATGTTTAATACATTAAAAAATATTTCAATCATGTTTTCTGACATTGCACTTGAGAATTCTGAACGAATGTGAAACGAATCCTGGGATACAATAAATAGTTTCTTTCATTACTATTCTGAAAGAATATTAAGCATTACATTTCTACAAGAATACACAATCTAATACATAAAAATAAATATCTGTTTGTAGAATATCAGGATAAAAATAGAATAAATGCTATTTATGATTCACCTTTATATATCTTTCCATTTCAATGAATGTATTCATTGCCGACAAAAAACTAAATAGCATTCCTAAAGAAACATTACAGCTATTTTAAATTCCAAACGATATTTCCACGATAATCTCTTCTTCGGCAGCAACGTGCCGGGTGCCAGCTAGTAAGAATAATAATCATATCACCCAAGGCATAACACCGTATTGTGAGCAAATTTCAACTCTACAAAGCGCTTTCCAAACGAGATATCCCCTTCGTAATTTTTCTTTTATGCAGACTTTCAGATGTCGTTTCTTCCTCGATTCATTTGAATGAGCTGAAATGCTGCATATCCCAACCTCTCCTTCTTTTCATATGATTTGGACGTCTGTCAGAACATTCCTTGTTGGTTCTGTAATTTTAATTGCCAGCAATGTACATAACTGACTATTTTCAGTACCTAAAGACGTTATGCAGGAATATTTCCCCCTTAGGAGCTCACCTTCTTTAGTTGAGTACGGGTGTCCCAATCCCGAGGTACTCAGAGATCTTTACTCCATTTATATTTACTCTTTCCTGTGCCTTCTACTTTCTGCTTGATCCTTCCATCTCTCGAGAGTAGGCGGAAGAGTTCCCCATGAGAAGCTGTTGCCGCTCTGTTTGTTTCCTGCTTCTCATGGACAGCAAATGCCCCCACTAGTTTGCCGTGCGTGACGACCCATTAGGCAGGTGGTGCACTGTGGTCTCCGGTGTATCAATCGGCTGCTAGCTAGCAATCTGAGTTGTAGTCTGCTAGGGATCTAGCGAAGGCGTTACTCCTTGGGCTTGGCGTTAAATGTGGTCAACGTTCCTGGAGGTGATCCTGAACGTATAGGTTCCGGCTAGCACTAAGGCAAGTGCCGAGGCTGGGAAATTCCAGAGCCGGTTACTACCTTCCCTTGTTGGGCTTCGTGGTGGGTGGTGCTGTCGGGGCCAGACTTACTCTTATTTTGTGTATTGGTAAAGCTAGGAAATTTCCCTTCAGTAGGCATCAAAATGAGCAAAAAATTTTGCACCAGAATTTTGATACTTTTTTCATTGTTAAACGAAAATCTTCATCTAACGAAACATTTCATTCAGTTTCACCATTTTTAGTAGAAAAAGCCATGTCTGAAAATCTCGGGGAAGTGCCCTCAGTGCGGAAACTTCGTTCTGGTGCTTGCTTGTCGAAGTCAGTACACAAAAGCAATCCCAGACTATATTGAAAATAAATAATTTTGGTTCTATTCCTGTTACCGTCAGAGCACATAACACATTTAACTTTTCTAGAAGAGTTATTTCGAGTGGCGAATTGAATACACCAATAGAGGAAATCACTGAAAACCTTAAAAGTCAAGGAGTAACTAATGACCAGCGTATTACTATACGAAAAGATGGACAACTTCTTGTCATTAAACATTTAGGGCCTACATTTCATGCCTTCAGAATACCAGATAATGTGAAAGCGGGTTACATGAAATTGGCTGTCCGGCATTATATTCCGAATCCATTTAGGTGTTTTAAATGCCAACGTTTCTGTCATTCTAAAACTTCCTGCAGCGAGACTGTTATTTGCGCCCATTGTGCGGAAGTGGGCCATGATAGTTCTGCTTGTACTGAGGTTGAAAAGTGCAAAATTTTCCAAGGTTCTCATGCTTCCTTTTCTAGTACGTGTCCCTCTTGGATATTTGAAAAGGAAGTCATCTCAGAAAAAGCTATGAAACAAACAACCTAAGCAGAAGCAAAGCGAAATGTCAGAGCCCATTTACCGGCACCTGGAATTAGCTATGCAAGCGCGGTGCAGAAAACGGTTCAAGTAGAAAGCACTCAGGTGGACCCTGTAGTCTTACGTTAGTTTCTGTTGCATTTAAAGCATCATATATTCGTTCTGAAACTTGCCCTAAATCTGCTGTAGTCTTTCTAAATTTGCTTTCAAATAGCGCTGCTAAAAACTAAGTTTATCTAAATCTAGATCCACAGATTGTTCTGCTGATCAACCGGACTTTTCTACATTCAAGACTGTTCAAAACAGGAAAAGACAGGAAAAGATTCTAAACTTAATAGAAGTTATTTACCCAAAAGTGTGGACAAAGCATCAAACTTTTATAAAACTGTACATAGTGCAGTAGCATCCAAATTCAATTCAGATAAGCACAGTTCTAAGTTTTGGAAAACGTGCCCCCATCAAATCTCAAACACTGTTTCGAAAGAGGCTAACCAGTCCTGTAAATCTCCAAAGAATGAAATCGCAGTTACTGATGAAGATACCTCACATGTTCTTAATGATCCTGCATCTAAGAAAGCTGAAGTTTTGGAAACGGATGAGGAAATGAGTACTTCGAGTGCTCCGGAAAACATTCTGAAATACAACATTAATGAGGAGTTAGAGGAGATATCTTCAGATGTCAGTACACCCGCACCCCCTACTCCTAAAGGAACAAAACAAAAACTTAAATATATTATTCCGACGAAGTATAAAAATATTTAATTTTTGCTTGTCTGTAACCTACTATATTTTTCACTTTTATTGTAACAAATTGCTTCGTAATATTCTAAATATAAAGTTCTTTGCCTTCTTTGCAAATTTTAGTCTTTGCATTTTATACTTGGGAAAAAAAATAACTCTTGTTTTAAATGTTTCTTCATATTTGACTGTAATTTTATTTGCTTGGATTCTGAACTTTACTTCAGTGCTAATGAAATTTTTTAACTTCTACATTAGTTTTTTTTACATCAATTTAACTTTGAAATTCAATTATATTACAACTTCAAGTTTTATATAATACTATATGCCTGGCGCAGTATAGCCACATTCGGCTTTTGTGCCAAAAAAAAAAAATCCCCTCAACTACCAACCAGCCAGCCGAAATATTTCTTCACGGATTAACTGAGATTCTGAGTCAAACAATACCATGGTGCAATTTCATTAATTCCTATGCTCCTGAGTCATCATGTTCCTTGAAAGAAAATCCCGCTTGTAGCAAAGGAAGTTATAATCTATAACTGCTAATGAGTGAATGTCAAGGCACCTTTGTTTCTTCTTACCGTACATTTCGTTTCGTTTCGTTTAGTTATATCAACGTCCCGTTGTAAAGCAACACTAAGGCTATTTTGGGATGGACATCGTCCTTTTGAACCAATGTCAGATGAAGACACCTGAGATGATACCACAAAACACTAGAGGGAGGAAGTATGGCCCCGAAGGATTTAAGGTGCAAGTGACCCCGAACCGAGTCTCGAACCTGCAACCCTCCGGTTCCGAGCCGAGACTTTACCACCTGGCCATCTCAACTTTATCTTAATTTTCAACGAAAGGCAGCAGATTTATTTTTAAATTCGTCGTCATAATTGCCGTTTTTAGTAAAATTTATATTTTTTCTTTATATTATTTTATATTATTTCTTTTTTTTTTCCGAATTTGAATGAAATATTTTTAAATACTTTTCAAAAAGTGAGAAATATAGAAATTTTATCGTACATACTAACTGCCACCTAGCAGGAATCTTTGGAAGAAGAGGACGATTCATAAGAAATTTCTAGATTCCAATAAACTGATAAAAGCTCGAAGAATTCATCGGTGTTTCATTTTGTTGTTGTTGCGTCAGTCAAAAGGAAGATTTCTTTCAACGCCTCTTGGGAAACGAAATAAAAACAGTATTTAAGCTATCTGAAACTCTTGAGAATATACTCTTGAGAAAAATATTAAATTTTCGAGGATTGCTTATCACTCTTCACTGAATTTTATAATAATAGGTAAGTGGTTTAGTTTTTCGAGTTTGTATAAATATAAAAATGAACCATAAGCAATTTCTTTGACGTATTTAAGATTCGAAGAATTTTGAAATACTCGTTCTCTACGAACTTTATTTTCGAAAATATTTATTATTTTTTAATATCATAGACAATTGTAGAAAACAGGTTACGGAATTTATAATAGAATTTATACAATTATTGAACATACCATTACCATATGAATGATACTATCATTTACGAGATGAATGGATGATCTAATTTGAAATGCGAAACCTCGTTTATTATTCTTACATAAATGTCTTGCTGTAAGACGCAATAGCAGAGTCCTTGAAGGTAAAGTGTTCTTTCAATCCGTTTCTGGAATGGGGAAATTCATCTGAATAATTGGCAGTATTCTACTGTGGCAAAAGATATCCAGAATTTCAATTTCTGACAGCAAGATTTCCTTCAAAAGAAAACATCGCCAAAAATCAGTCACACATGACATTCTTCATAAATATGCTAAAAGAATGAAAGCATATATATATATATATATGTATGTAT
>JAPMOQ010014761.1:0-12785 GCA_026543055.1 Argiope trifasciata
TTTTACATCAAATTATTCCTTTAGTTCATGATTACTTGCAATTCAGTATACGTTTTAAGCCTTTTTTAGATGCCGTATGGGAATTTTGCACATTACACGTAAGTTTAGAAGGAAATTGTATGTATGGAATATTTTTGTGCAGGAGGATCACGTAATCTTTTGAATTTTCAATACCTTGAAATTGAATTATTTATAATTTTCATCAATTTTTTAAGATTTCTTCTTTTACGCAATTGCTAGAGCCTTTTCAAGACAGCAAAAACAACAGATGACAGAAGAGAATGTTGCAGTAGGACAAAATGATAAAGATGATAAGTGTCCTGTTTTCTCACCAAGCATAATAAAATCTTACAGACTTTCTACAAATTCGCCAAAACTTCTTTATCTTGGGTAGTTACAAGATATGAATAACGGTCTTTCGGGTTGCAATAAAAAAATTACAGATTGATGTATAGCGAAAGGTTTTCCCCATAAGATTAGCTCCAAATTATTGAAAAGAACAAAGAATAATCAAGTTGGACCATGGGAATCATAAATTTTGCGAGATATATACTAGTTAAAAAAACATGGTTGGGATAACTAGTACCATAGTGAATGGCACGGGTATTTAAAAACAAGAGATTTAAAGCGAATTATACAAAATAATTTATAAATAATTTTGCAACAATCAACAGGTAATTACATATTACATTTAAATATTTGCTATTCTTAAAAACAAAAATCTGAGAAATTTATGACAGATTCATACATCTGTAATAAGACCGTTGACGTAAGAGTACAGTCTTGATTTTGGGGCAAGCCTGATCAAACAATTAAACTAAAATTGAAGGCCTGATTTTGTGGAAAATTCACCATGTTGTGGATCTGGTGCTTGCAAGTTAAATTCACCATCCTTGTAAAAACACCTACAAATTGATATGAACTCGCAATTTTAAGATGATTATAACGCTTAGGTATCATTGTCATTATCTGACCATGCCTCAAAATACGAAAGTACATCTCAAAATAGTTGCCATACAGTTTCTCATAAATATCAGTGTATAAATCTGCAGTAAATTTAACACTGTAATCTATACTTATAATAAAGCTCAATGTGTGTGTGTATGTGCGTGTGTGTGTGCGTGTGTGTGTGTATGTGCGTGTGTGTGTGTGTGTGTGTGTATGTGCGTGTGTGTGTGTGTGCGTGTGTGTGTGTGTGTTGGCGCTCTACAGGCCAGACCGTTGGGCCTACAGCTACCAAATTTGGTACATGTATACCTTGGAGGTCCGGAATGTGCACCTCGGAGCCCTTTTTTCGAATTTTTAATTATAATTTGAATTAATTAAAATTTAAGCGAAATTTCAACGTTTTTCCGCTATAACTTCCGAAAATATTATTGCACAAAAATGATTTTTATAACAATTTAAAGATAAAAAAAATTAGCTTTCTAATGGTATCATTTTTTATTTATAATGTAAACTTCTATTTTTAATGAATTTTTAAAGAAATATTTTAACCATGTTTTTATCACGTGACTGGATAAAATAAAAGAATGCCGGAAGTTCAAATTAAAAAAAAATATCATCGCAAAATAAATCTACAGAAATGCAACTTTCAGCACGTGACTGGATAAAATAAAAGAAATATAAAATGTGATATTTTCTTTGAAAAATAAATGCAAAGCAAAGGTTTCTACAATCGTTTCCAATATCTATATCATTAGCTCAATAAATCTTCTTTATTTACGGTAAACTTGATTGAATTAAGACAGGATGTGCATTGAAATCCCGACTTAATGGCATATTTATGTAATCGTTTGCAATATCTGTATCATTAATTTAATACTTTTTTCCCCTTTCTCGCTTTCTTTAAAAAAACATATTTAATATTTTGGCAACATCATCGAAATTTTTTTTAATATTTTGGAAGCATAACCGATGGTTAAAACTGACTGATTTATAAAATTAAAGAATATTATTAGGAAAAGGTGTACTTTTAGAACTTTCCGTCCGTCATCTTAAAGAAAATACTAATTTCAGGTCAATCAATACCCGTAATTACTTCAAGGCTAATGAATATGTGATTTAATTGAAAATTTTAGAACTTTTTACTCATGGCGAACCAGCTGGTCGCCAAAGGCGGCTAGTTAACAATACGTCGAAAAACTCTAAATAGTTTTTTAACCCATTTTTTTCCCCAAATTTTCCTTTGAAAGGAGTTGGATACGTTAAACTTTATATAAATATATAGTAACTAAACATAATTTTTTTCAGCATGATCTGAATGTTGCAGCCCTTTTGCTAGCTTTGAACTTCACGGACATGCCAAGACCTCCCTATTGTGCTACAGTGTTGATTGAGCTGCACGAGATGTCTGATGCATCGATGGCGGTGCGACTGCTCTACATGAACTCCACGGAACCTTTAAGAGAGGTCGAAGATCCTCATGTTCTTGTTATGTATGGCTGCACTGAATTCTGCCCCTTAGAGACATTTATCAAGAGCTATCAACATTTGATACCGGATAATTGGTCAGAAGAATGCCAACCAACTTAAGCTCAAGGTCCGTTCCCCAAAGTAAATTATTTGGAGGCGATTTTTCGCCAAGTGTAATTTTGCAAATCTAAAATATGTTTTTTACTTTATTTTTAACTATCTAAAATAAACGTTTGGCGAATCTTTGGAAAATTGGCATAACTATTGGAGAGAAACTGAACATTAATCTTGAGGCTCAAGGAATGATTAAAGAACTGGAATTTTTATTTTATTTTAAACAATTTGAATATTTAGGTAACCTTTTTAACTTTTATATATTAACCCGTTCGTGACCAAGGTCTCGTGGAAGCGACGCAGCGATTCCACTCTTATCAGCCCAGCGTCGCTTCCACGCGAAGAGCTCCGATTGATATGGAGAGACCAGCGTCGCGTATGCGTAATCGGAAATCGGAAGGTTTTATTTGAATTTTTAAATGCTACTAAATGGCGTTAAACGGCATTAGTTTCTGTTCTATGCTTCTGTATTTGATATATTTATTGATGTAAACAGAGTGAGAATCACGGCTCTTTATAGTGCTGGGATTTATTGCGCGCTGTGTTTATATTTTGACAGATAAGCGACTTGTTTATTGCTTTTTTTCGTTAGGAGAATATGGGGGAGTACATTCAGCGGATTATTGCAAGGGGTAAGAGTAAAATATTTATGAATGGTGTTCGGTTTTGGCGGCGTTTTTTTATGTGTGTGTTTCGTAGAAGTTTTGAGATATGTGATGGGAATATAATTTTGTGGATTATAATATGTGATGGGATATAAATTTGGAGTCTTTTTATTAAAATGCTGATTTTATACTAATTTTTTTGTAAAATTAGGCTTAACTGCTTAAAATGCGCGGGCCGGTAGTGACGCTCCGTTTCAGAGCGTTCGGTCCCGTGACTGAGTTTTATTTCCGGCGCGCTGGTCCTCAAGGGGTTTTAATCTCCATTAGGAGATGGATTCAATTTGTATTCAAGATTTAATAGTTCATCTTAGTTTGTTTTTTCGGTTTGAGATGATTTGTATTCACCAAGCCCTGAAATTTGTTTAGCTTCATTTCAAAAGTGTGACTTGTTTTATTAATACAATTTTCTTGATAGTAGTTTTCTTTTCATATAGTTGAAATAAACTCCCGTGTACTTTTTTGTGAATAAACTATTAAATTTCAAATTTAAAAATAATCGAAATAAATCTTCTTAAAAGTAATTGAAATAATTCTCAATTTCTAGCTCATGGTTTTTTTTTGTTGTTGTTAAGAATAAGTAATGAATTCACGTATCTCATTTTTTTATTATTATAATATGAATTTCACTTTTAACTAATACTTACTTTTTTATTCATTTGATATAATTTATGAGACATACAAAAAAATTTAAAAAATAATATTGCTTTCCAAGAAATAATTTTACTACTTATACAATAAAGTTTCCCTCTCTAATATATTTTTTATTAGAGAGTGAAACTTTGACTGGCTTGCAAATTCTTTGGTAATGAACATCATGATTTCTTCATGGAATTTAACATTCATTTTTCAAAAAAAGTTAATTACTTTTAAGTTTTCTGAAAAATTCACTTTTTTAAATTAAAACTTAAATTACTACTTTGAAATTCCAGATAGAAGGAAAACTACCGTTTTCTCAATTATAATATTACCTGAAAATTCATAAAAATTTATGAATCATTATTCAAGAAATTTTTTGAATGGTATCAAAGCAGAAATTTCACAATAGACAAAAAATAGGAAGAGTTCATGTAAAGCAGATTGGACCTGTTACATTATTATTTGATATTTGGAACATGAATTATTATTTAGTTTTATTTTTAATCTGCTGTGGGTCTTTAAAATAGTATAATCACACGCTGCACACCTTTTAGATTTAAATAATGGCAGAATGCATTTTATATTAAATGGCCAAAGATTTTACACTCATTTTAAAGTACATTAATTTGAAATATACATTTGCATCAATAAATATTAAATAAAATACATTTATATCCTTATGTAATTAGTAAAAGACATATATTTATATTACTATATATCACAAAAAGGCCATGAAGGTGAAATGCACGTTTCCTTCTTTTTGCAATTAATTGAATATATCTCTAATTAAAATGCAATATGAATAAATATGTTGTTCAAAATATATGAAGGTTTTAAAAAAGTACAAATAATTTTTTGAGAGATATTGAAATGTTGCCCATTAAATAAAATCTGTTGCCTGCCATTAAAAAATGTAGATGTCATGGCGCCATCTATCAGATAAACTCTACAAGAAAACCACTCTCATAGTTAGTGCATAAAGTTGTGATTAAATGGATCTTGAAAACAGAAATTAATCAAAGATAAATTTTGAAATTCCCTTATAAGTACACCCTATTTTTTCGCTTTTATGGAAGTAATTAGAAGGGACAATGATCTGTTAATAAGTAAAGCATTTCGATATCGGAAGATTTCAAGTTAAAACAGTTTTCCATCCAAGATCTATTGCACATTTAGTTCTAGAGTTAATTAAAAATTTTCTGCCTCTGATTGATGCAAAATGGAAGCTTGGGAAGACGGTTTTGAGGCATGTATTTTTGTAGGGAATATCTCCAACTGCTTCAGAATCAGTATGTTAATTTAACTATATAAAAATATGGAACATAGAAACAGTTTGCACAAACTGAGACTAGAAAAAAAATTACAGAGTTTTGACATTAAAATACGAACGTTACCAAAATCAATTAATCTAAACAAATGTTATTTAAATGCAGTGATTTTATATTTACAGTTATTCCGTCTTTCCAGAAGAAAAATCTGAGATTTTAAAAATTTTGAAATATACAAAAAGAGCTTTTTAGATTCTTTCTATATTCTAATTCATTGTAGGGTGTATCATTATAAAAAAAACTAAATATAGTTTAAAAACTAAATATAAACATTATAAAAAAACTATATAATCATTAGTATAAGAGTAAGTTAGGTATTATATTTTCTCTAAGTTATGCTTTAAAGGGATTTTTGTGACAAAATTATTCTACATCTCAAAGGATTAATGGTATTAAGTATAAATAAATGAACTGAAAATGAAACTGGCACTTATTATTAATGATATCGTCAGTGTCAAAGAATGTATTACGTAAGGTTTAATTAAACCAAATTTTATGCCCGATATTGCATGTATTACAAGTGCTGAAATAATTAACAAGGAGGTTCATATAAAAAATGATTTTGATATTTTAGTTTTCTATAATAGATATTAGATGGCAGCATGATCGTTATATGAAGGCGATACATGAATATTTACCTTCATAACTAATGTTAAATATGAGAATAAAAAATTGTAAATTATTTTAAAACTTTTTATTAGAATATAATTTTTAATCACATTCTTCTTAGAATCAGAAATCTATAAAATAATTTTAGATTTAATCCTGACTTTTTAAAACATGTGAAATGTTGAATAACATAATTCGAATCACTTTTTTTTTCATTTTTATTTAATCTGGTAGCTGTTCGAAGAAGATTTTGAAGGATTTTGTAACTGATCTTTTCTTACTCTCTGATACTGATGTACTTGGAATAGTGTTATTACGATATTTTCAATTATAAAATACAATTTTATTATTTTCAGAACTTATTTATTAGTCAATAAAACAATTAAATATAATTTTGATTTAGTAATTACGACCCGTACTTTCTAGGGAATTTAGAGCAGAGAATGCTTTCACTATATCAAAATATTCATAATAATTAATTATAAACTAAATATTAAAAACAGAGAGATACAATGAGGATTCCTACCGTTTGTTATTTTACTGTAAAAGTACACTTTTAAAAGTGTTTTATTCTATTTGTTTATCCTTATAAGAAAATATTTTCTGCCGAAAAATATGAAACGAATGAACTAAATTAATTTTTTTTTTAAATAACTCCTTACAAATTATCTTCGTATACTACTTACTTATATTGCATTTATACACCTTATATTATCTTTATTATTTATATCTATTACTTATTATACTGCTCTCTATATTGTACTTATGTCAGGAGTAGCATATAAGTGTGTAAGTACAATATAAGGAGTAGTATATAGAAGCGAAAGTACAATATATTACTTTATCTATACTTATAATAAAGCTCAATGTGTGTGTGTGTGTTGGTGCTCTACAGGCCAGACCATTGGACCTACAACTACCAAATTTGGTACATGTATACCTTGGAGGTTGGGAATGGGCACCTCGGAGCCCTTTTTTTGAATTTTTAATTAGAATTTGAATTAATTAAAATTTAAGCGAAATTTCGACGTTTTTCCGCTATAACATCCGAAATGATTATCGGACAAACATGATTTTAACATCAATTTAAAGATAAAAAAATTAGCTTTCTAATGGTATCAGTGTTTTAATGTATAACTCAAGCTTCTATTTTTAACGAATTTTTAAAGGAATATTTTAATTATGTTTTTTTTAGCACGTGACTGGATAAAATAAAACAATGCCGGAAGTTCAAATGAAAAAACAACAACTATCATCGTAAATCAAATCTTAAGAAATACAACTTACAGCACGTGACTGGATAAAATAACATAAATATAAAATGTGATATCTTCTATAAAAATAAATGCAAGGCAAAGGATTCTAAGAAATCGTTTGCAATATTTATATCATTAATTCCATAAATTATCTTTATTTAACAGTAAACCTGATTGAATTTAGGCAGGATACGCATTGAAATCCCGACTGAATGGCATATTTCTATAATCCTTTGCAATATCTTTATCATTAATTCAATAATTTTTTCCCTTTTTCGCTTTCTTTAAAAAACATATTTAACATTTTGGCAATATCACCGAAAAAAACATTTTTAATATTTTGGAAGCATAATTGATAAATTATTAGAGCATTAAACTCAAAAAGTTTTTCCGAATAAAGTTACCGACTCTTCAACTACTAATAACTGAATCTTTTAACTTAAACTATTTCTTAAATTTTGGCTAAAAAATATATGATTTAATTGGAAATTTTAGAACGCATTACTCATGGCGAACCAGCTGGTCGCCAAAGGCGGCTAGTATTACATATAATATAAGTAATGTTAAGACAATATCAGTAACGGAAAAGAATTAAGCATAATATTTGAAATTTTCATAAGAATTATTTACAATATTTGAAATCTTTTGCACATTTTGATAGAAACCACGTCACCGTAATTTTAATAATGAAATTGTACTTAATACGAAATTGTACTTAATCCGTGTACATAAAATTTATGCACATGGATTTGCATGAGAATTGAACATTTTCCCAACATAAATAATGCTCGCATAAATTTAAAATTTCAAACTCAGGTAGACGTGTAATCATAGATCTTTTATTGCTATAATTAATTTTAATAGCAGCTATGCTGGGTTATGACAATTTTTCAAATGAGAAATTTCTTTTTAAAATGTTATTGCTGTGACAGAGGAAATACATTATTTTATCATTGTTACTGAACCAGTTTCAAAACAGCAAAATGCGTCCCCTTTTTTATCTTTATGTATACTTTCCAAATACGGTTCTTTTATCCACAGATTTCAAGGGTTAAACAGACCTCTAGAATCAAATCACAGTTTTCTACAGGCGAACGTTTTTCACAGAAGAAAATAAAGAGAGTACTCTTTTTGATCTTTTAAAGTTTATAAGCATGGCTTTCGTTCTTTCAAATGAGAATAGAATTTTATAGAAAAGCGATGGGCTACTTATATTTCTATAACGGAGTTCAAAATTTGTTGAAGGTCTGCAATTTTAATGTACAGCAAATTCTATCTAGTTCTTCTCGTCGTTAATTAACTATGTTCACATAAAAATGTCAATACATTTTATTCCAAAATTACGGCTTATTTTTATCTCAAGAAAGTCTAAAATGGGGGGTTTATCAATATGTCATTATTTACCGATGGTAATTTATCTTTATATACTTTATACAGCGTGAAAGAAAGCGCTACAATAATTTAAAAATTTAATATTCATACCTCTCATCATTAAAATCTAAAACATTTTACTTTTATTTTTACTTATGCATTCAAAGATTGATTGTTCTGAGGAAGAATGATCATTGAAGACATTTTAGTGCTGTAACAGTTAAAATTAAGAGCTAAAATAGATGACTTCCACAGAACATAACACAGACGCAAATTGAATGAAATGTTTATCATACAACACAGTTGTGCTGTCAGATACAATATTTGAAACCAAACTAAAATGAAAAAGAAGAATGGTGCATTTTAAAGCATTGCAAAATTGTATTGAAAAAGAATTTGTAATTATTTTACAGAATTATGCACGAAGTTTTACACTCTCACATTATTATGATTTTATTTTCCTGTTTGTCTCAAGCATGGTAAACTCTCGTGACTCTTGAGAAAAAATAATTCAGACAACAGTAGATACTGAATAAAGATTCTGACTTCTCATATCACCTAAAACCAGTCGAATATAGAATTGAAGAAAGAATAATGGATATTCTGATGGACACGTTTTAAGATCGTTTCTATTCAGGTGTAATTTATTGACATATTCATTTCAATGAAAGATAATATGGTTATGTATGTACTTAAATAATCAATTATCGTCCACTTCTTCTAGCAAACGATTCGACCGATTTCATCCAAACCTTACATACTTATACTCTAAGATAAGAAAAAGAATTGCATTTTATTTTCAAAATACAAAAATTAATTAAATAAAAAATGAACCATAAATTATCTTAAACTAATAAGTTTATCCACATTGACTTCGAAACAAATTATTTTGAAAGAAATATTTTTTACTCCAATAAAATTGAACATTTTACTTTTTCGGTGATGTCAAATTTATTTTTATGGTTTTTTTTCTTTCATTTGTATTAATTCTTTTAAAATCCAATGCGAACTGTTCTGAAAGTTAGCAATAATAAGACTGATCTACTTTAGTACTGCTTTGTGAAATTTTTATTTCGTATATTTTGAAATAATTTTTGCTGTTTAAAGTAATTTGTTAATATTGTTTGGAAGAAACGGAAATAGAGACTGATGTATTCTTCGTTTTTAAGAGACGAAGACCCAAACGTAGTCAATTTGGTGTTCTGATACAATAAGAGAATTATGTATATCATAATTATAATATCATAATACGAGGAATGGTTGCCAAGTCGAAAATCGCCCCAGAATTAATAAACTCCGGTAAACTTGGGGGTCTGGGGTTTTTGACCACGAGGAATCGATTGGCGCTACGGTCGAACAGTTCGGAGTTACAGATAGGATATTTTCAAACTTTATTAGTTCGCCATAATGGCTATAGATGGCAGCACTTAAATTTTCTTTGTCAATTGCCTAATAGGTTTCAAGCGGTAATTGTATAATTTTTTGTTATCAATTACATTTTATTTCCTATGACTTTTCAGACTTTACCTTTGTATGGAATAGTTCCCTTTCCAAACTCTAACTTTGCTTAGAATAGTTTACAATGGTGCACTTTAACCGGTTATCTTTTCACCAATGGTTTCACAAATTTTCTTATGGCATGTATTGTTTTGATAAATCATAATTGAAAATTTAAATCTTCGAGTTAGCTTCGATACATTTTTTCTCCGAGCGGAGCTCGGTCACCCTCTGGTTTATACAAAAGTTAGTTTTTTTTTTTAAATAAAATATTTTATATATGCTCTAAATACCATGCAATGTTGGATATATTAACTCGTATACTTTGTTAATTTTGAAATCTAGAGTTTCATTGCCAATTTTCCTCAATCATTATTTACAACCTACGCACATATCAACAAAGTATAAACAAATATCTACCAAAACCATTTCATGTCCAAAACAATTTTAAAGTATATCAATTTACCCATCAAATTTCTCCTCAAGGTGACTGGCCATTGCTTCAATAAATCAAAGAAGCCTGCATCATTTGCTATGCTTTCTCTTCTTCGTGGAAAGCATTTAACCAAGTATCCATACACGTCAAAGAGGATACAAAAAATTCCAATCACCTTCCAATTTCAGTTTAAAATGATTTGCCTTAGACTTAACGAGCAATTTCAATGGAACATTTGTGTCAAGGTTTCCAGTAGCGCCTACTGAATTTTGATATCAGAAATGGACGCATCACTCATTGATGTCCGGAAGGTCATCTGAGATCGTTTAACGCCTTTCTCGTTCACCCTTCCATTGATTATGCTAAGATGAGATTAATTATGGATGCAGATATTAGAGATTAAAGTTAATTGCTTGGAAGATGATCATGATCAAAAAGAGAGCATTGTCTGTGTTTACGCTTTAGGCTTAGTAATTAGACCAGTTCTTCCACCGCTTTCTTCATATAAGTAATGAGAGGTGAGGTCTAATTATTTTAATGAATGTTTTAAATACGTGTGAATATTATAATTATCTTCTTCCGAAATTGAATTAGAGCATATTTTAAATCAAATGTTACAAATTATACATAGAATAATTCAGAAATTCAGAAAAGATTTTTTTGTTTCTCTAACTTTTCGAATTTCAGAACAAATTTTCAACAAATTTAACAAATTTTGTATCATCAGATGATGTTCTAAAAACGTAAAATAGAAAGTTTTGAAAGTTTTTTGTGACAAAACATTGTAAGATAAAACGAAATGTGACAGAAAGTTTTTACATGAAACAAAAGCAAATAAACAAAATTCCAATAGTTATTTTTTAGTACATGGAATTGCGAAATCAAACTATGACAATCAAGAAAAATTCGACCCTTAAATTTTGACACATATTCGTATTTTAAACTTTTTAGGCCTACAAAAATGTATTTTTTATTTCTCATATACAAAATATATAAAGAAAGAGTAGAGTAATAGTCATCAAAATAATTTTGACAATTCTCTCTCAAAATTTTGAATTATTTTGGCTTTTTAGATCGAATCCGAATAGTAAATTTCTGGAATTTTATCTGCCCACTAAACTTTTTTGAGTTAGAGGAAGGAAATTTTATATATGTAATTTGCACCAAATTTATAGATTTCAATCAAATTTTAAGCGCAATGAATTCAGTAAATTGAATATATGTTAACAGGATAGCTTCAAAATAACTTGATGAATAAAATTTGACACACAAATTTGACGTGTAAAATACAGATATGAATCAAATTTGGTTTTAAAGATTTCAAGGTATTGACCGTCGTTTCGACTCTTCTTTCGTAATCACTCAAACGCGATAAAAAATGCAATGATATATATATAGGCAATTTAGTATTTAATTTTAATTATATGTCATATAATAATTTTAATCTGTCATTCAGCAAAAGCGCTCTTTTCCCCTCTTATTTTCGTGTTTATCTCATACCTCTAATCGCTAAAGATCTCACACTAATGTGCTATTCTGTAAATATTGTTAGCTAATGGTACGCAACTAATGAGACATTTGTGCATTTATTAGAGAGTTGTGAGAAAGAAGAGTTCCCACTTCTTCCTTACAACTGCTAAAACTATAACTCAAAAAAATCGTACGAGCTCTCGACAAATAAAAATTGTATTTGATTTTTTTTTTACATCAAAATTATAAATTTGTTTCTGTCAAAGGAATGTCAACCTATCTGTGGTTTGTATGGATGAAAACAATTTACAGCATGGCAAAATATGTGAAGGAAATTTGGTTTATAATTTATCTATCTATACTTATAATAAAGCTCAATGTGTGTGTGTGTGTGCGTGTGTGTGTGTGTGTGTGTTGAAGCTCTACAGTCCAGACTGTTGGACCTACAGCTACCAAATTTGTACATGTACACCTTGGAGGTCGGGAATGTGCACCTCGGAGCCCTTTTTTTGAATTTTTAATTAGAATTTGAAATAATTAAAATTTAAGCGAAATGTCGAAGTTTTTCAGCTATAACTAACGAAATTATTATCGGACAAACATGATTTTAACATCAATTTAAAGATAAAAAAATTAGCTTTCTAATGGTATCAGTATTTTAATGTATAACTCAAGCTTCAATTTTTAACGAATTTTAAAAGAAATATTTTACACATGTTTTTTTTAGCACGTGACTGGATAAAATAAAAGAATGCCGGAAGTTCAAATAAAAAAAACAACAACTATCATCGTAAATCAAATCTAAAGAAATACAGCTTTCAGCACGTGACTGGATAAAATAACATGAATATAAAATGTGATATCTTCTATAAAAATAAATGCAATGCAAAGGATTCAAGAAATCGTTTGCAATATTTATATCATTAATTCCATAAATTAATTTTATTTACAGTAAACCTGATTGAATTTAGACAGGATATGCATTGAA
>JAPMOQ010014769.1:9977-23762 GCA_026543055.1 Argiope trifasciata
TATAAGTTTCTAAAATCACTATTTAAAAAATATCAGGTAAGCTAATTAACAAAACCCCACAGTTAGAAATTCTGATTTTCTGTTCTATCTTGTCTTTAAATAGGGTATTGCTCCAATAAAATAATTCATAAGAATCAAAGATGCATTACTTTTATGTGTGTTGTTGTTTCTTATGGAACCTCAGGACAAGCCCGCTGTTACGAAAACAGCGATGTAAGTCGATAGGACGGGTCACTTGGCGGGATCGATCTTTAGTGGCGCCAACATGGGTCAAGAGTACGACTTTGCCACTCACGCTTTGCCCTTTCCATCGCACAACCCCTTTTTCCCGGGGGGGGGCACATTCACACATCTCACAGATAGCACAGAGGAAGAATAACCAGGGACTCGAACCCAGGACACTGGGAAGATTCGCTACCCCTATGCCAGGACGCCGGCTTATACGTGCGATAAGAGATATGGAAAAAATGTTTTAATTATCTCTGAACTCATTTTTTGAAACAATTATGACATTTGTTTTATTAACGACGTATTAGACATATTGTTAAATTTTTATTCTAATTTTGAGATGTTAATTTTAATTTTAAACATACATACATTACATCATTCTTTCATTGCAATTAACTACAGCTTAAAATAGGGAGAGCATTTATTTTACTGAAAAAAATGTTAAATAAGTTGTTAAGTGTCATTAAACTAATTATATTATGTAACTTGCTATGAATATTGAAACGTAACACATTGTGATTATGTGAGTCCATGATGTTTTTTTCGTTGAGAGGTTTTGAATACTTAAAGGCAACAAATAATTGAAGCTCGAAATCGTGTAGGCAATGAATATAGCACAAATGGCAATATTCATCAACATATTTTAATCGCATATATTGTATCACCTGCTTTTATCAGCATTGCTTTTTTGGTTCGAGGTTTTTTTCTTTTTTCTAATTTTGATTTTACTGTAATTCTTTATATTTTAATTTATTTGTTTACTATAAATTGACAATTTTAATTTCACACATGTGATTATTTGAATATCCATCACACAAAATCATTTCAATAAATAATTCAAGCTTTCTAATAAAAAGTATGAGCATTCATGGAAATTTACAATTTTGTGACTAAAAACTGATTAACAAAAAATTAAATTAAGATTCAAAACGAAAATTTTGATTTGATGAGGCATTTTGTATTCGTGACAATGGACATGGCTTTCCGATATAGACTATTAAATTAATTTTGTTTTTAAATTTTAGAAAATATGTAAGACTTTACACGGTTCTTTTCTTACATGATTATCATGAGATTTTTTCTTTTAGTCCTATTATATATTATATCTATATATTTAGTGGCACTAACCGATTCAAAGTGCCAGATAAAGCAATATATTTTTTAACGGCTTTATTTATTTATTGGCTTTAAAATTTATGGGCTAAAAGTAAATATTCGGCAATCGCAAGAACAAACATTAGCTAGAACGCTTAGACTAGTGCAGAGGTAGCGAACCTTTATAATTAAAAGTGTTAGTTTTTTTTTCCTCAAAAAATGATCAATGAAATATAGGCGTGCAGTCACATAATTTTGCCTTGTGATTATTGGGAAAAAAATCTACCAGCAACTCTTTATTTGCCACGAAAAAATACATTTTCCACTGTATAGTAGTAATTTTTTTAGTTTTAAGTGTAATTAAAATTAAAGTAATATTGGTGAGACTTCTTTTGTTGCAGATTATATGACAAATAACTAGTATAAGAAGTGTAAAATGTTACTTTTATCAGCGTTCTGAATGAGAGTCATCTGCCAAACGGTTTCCAAGCGAGTCTTAAATGTTGTTCATCTGAAAATAATGACTCGCAGGCATAGATAGATGAAAATAGGGTTAAAATAGCAAGAGACAGCTTCTCCAACAGTCAAACGTATTTCGTTACAGGCATTTCTTACTTACATTGTTTTTAAACAATTCTGTTTCAATCCATTCCAACTTTTCCCTTATTAATATATTTTTGAGTATATATTGAACTAGACTGTGTCTGTATATATATATAACTAGACTGTGTGTGTGTGTATATATATATATATATACAGATTGCAGTTAGAAATCTTTTCATTTTTAAGTTCGTTTTATTTTCCCTCTGGAAGCAGACACTGCGAAATAGTGCAGAAACTCTCTCTCTCTTTTTTACACCACTTTTCTCTCTTTTTTATACCACTATACAATTTTCTCTCGTTTTTTATACCACATTTTGAAATAGGGAAAATATTGTTTACAACGCTAATATATAATTAAGGGATTTCCGAACGTCAAACATAAGTAAGGGAAACAACGAGGGATCATTAAAGAAGAATCTGCTTATTGGACATTTTTCTAGCTCTTCATACGGAGAGTGTAAAAGTTGGTTCTAGCTGATTCAGCAATTTTACAAAACGTCTCTTGAATGAATGAAGTACAGAAATGCGATCAGATCTAGAAATTAGAGAATATTGTAGAATAAAGTTAATATGGGCTAGATTAAGATAAAACTTTAAAAATTAGTTTGGATTTAAATTAGATGTTAGAATATCACACACACATATACATGATATTTTGAATTATTTCGGGCAAATTACTACGCTCTTTTTACTTTTGCCATATTTGCCTTTACGCCATAAAAAACGGCTTTAAATTTGCGCTCGGTTATTTTTTACTAAATTTACTTTCGGTTTAACACTTTAAACCTCGATCGATTGGCTAAAGAAAGAATATTTTTGGACTTTCAGGAATTTTTAATAAAAAAGAAACTCTTGCCATAACTGATGATGAACTGCTGAAAAATAAACTTTTTTACTATTTTTTTATTATTTAAATACATTTTTCTCCTTTTTCTAAGGTTATGTTGGTGAAGATGACATAGAACTGTTTTTGCCGCCTCTTGAAGAAATGCCTCAAATCAAAGGATATGAAGAAGCAACTTTTGAACTCTGTAAGATTTATGTGCTTTTGATCTATTTGAATTTTATTGTTAAACCTCACTATGCAGAAGAAAGGTTTTTTTAATATAAACTATGAATGAATTTGGAATGCATAAAATGTGCCGCATAGTACACTAAACTAACGATTATTTACGAGTATGTAATCTTTCATACAGATTATACTTTATCGTTCTTTTCTTTTTGTTTGCAGCGATAAAATAAGACGTTTATATAAAATAGCCATCTTTGGTAACCAGCCTGTTTGCTGAAATTATTGACTTTTTAAGCAGTGAAATCCTAATACTGAATACATAAAAAAACCCGTGAAAAAAACTTGAAGTTGATTGAATCAGTGTTCTACAAATCACTTGGAAACAAATTTAAAATGCATATGTGCATTTAGTGACAAAAGTGGAAGTAAAAATTCTACTTCTCGACTTCGTCCAAAGAAGGCAATTTTTTATTCTTAATTTTAACGCTGGCGAAAACCGGCGATTGAATTTTTTTGATGGATGAGCTTGAATTCAACATAGCTTTGCTGCAGATTGAAAGCAATGAAATTTCTTTAAAATACACAGGATGTTTGAAAATACGGAGACAAAATGACATGGTAGATCCGTCATACAAGGATCAAAAATAGCTTAGGAACAGAGGACCGCAAACGCCTGAAGAGGCCGTTGCTATACAAAAACGGGCTCAGCAAATGTTCCGTTAACGTGTGGGGTGGCATTGTTGGAGACTGTTTTTTTTTTTGTTGTTGTTGTTGTTCTGTACATTATTCCAGAGAGACTTAATGGTTCCGTTTACCTCCATCTGCCAGAAATGTTGAATGATGTTTAAATGCCTATTCGTCAATGTATTCGATTTTAACACGACAGATCTCCGACCCATTTCAGCACAGACGTCAAGGCACATTTGTAGGCTACTTTTCCTGGCTTCCGGATTGGTCATGCTGAACCAATCGTATGCCGCCATGATCACCAGACCATGACTTGTGAACGAAAAACCTGTTGCAACGCCTTGAGACTTGGACGAATTGTTTTGGCAGCAGGATTCTTTCGAGATACAGCTGGTATCTATGAGAAGGGTCGCCGTTCCATGCAATGTAAATGTCAGGCGTGAACAAAAAAAGACTTTGAGCATCTCCTGCAGGCTCAACATCGGCGTGCATTAGTAGCATGTGAGTGAGTAATTATCTATAAAATGATATGGGATAGTTCCGTTTCCTATCTTTGTGTTATGTACTATTTCAGGCGTAAGCTCCGGACCCTCTGTTACTCTGCGATTTTCGATTCCTTGTTGTATGACGGATCTATCATGTCATTTTGAAATAAACTATATGTTTTAAAAATAAAGAAAGTAATTAGACTGAAAAGAATTTAATGTCATTAAAAAGGTAATGTTTTAAATGTTTTAAGATAATACAAAACACATTTTTGGGGAATAATATATTTGGAAGATATGGACATTTGCATAGGTAAATCGTAGTGATTGCTCATAGGTGAAGGTTACTCCTATTTTTACCTATTTCGAGCTTTTTTCCGCCATCTTGACACCTTTCACACATTCTTCCCTATGACTGAATGAAATTTTTTATGAGAATCCACATCTGAGAAAATTCTAATAATATTTTGTAGCTCTTTTAATTTGTTAAGGTAAATGTTGAATTAAGTGCAATCAAGCAATCTGAAGCTTTTGTAGGCCACTTTACTTACATTTCACTGTTCCTTTCTATAATAAGAAGGTATCAAAATGAGATACATGTGTTGAGAGAAAATGCACTAGTGGAATCTGCTTAAAAACGGTGAAATCTTAACCTGTAACGGAATGTAAAAATGAATCGAACAATTTTTTAATAGCATCGTTGAATGTGATTTTAATTCCGATGTTAGCTTTGATTCATGCTTTGAACATGGTGAGGATGAATAAATCATAGGAAGAACATTTGGAATACAGGAAAAAGAAGAAAACAATTTTATCAAACTTTAATAAGCTCATTTATTACGTGGTAGAATAAGACGTCGCCTTACATAATAAAAAAATAAGGTGGAAACTTTCAAACAAAATAAAAAAAAGAAATGTTTCAGGTCAAAAATCAATTATTTGAGTACAATAAATTTTTGGAATAAGAAAACCAGTCAATAACTTAATAAAAAATAGATTTTTGTTCTTACGAATTTAGCGAATTACGAAAAAAAAAAGTTGGCGTGCATTAAAAAAATTCTTTTATTAATTTTTAATTATATGTAAAAGATCTTATTGTAAATAAATATTCAAAAATGTTTTCATTTTTATTTGTACGTCATTCGAACCATTTTGCAGATTATCCATGAAATCAGCGGGTGAAGTACAGTACTTTTCAGTAGATAATCGAACATTTAGGGCCACGGTGGCCTGGTGGTAAGATCTCGGCTTCGGAACCGATTCCCTCGAAGAACCGTCGTGTGAGGGGGTCTCTTGCACGTTGAATCTGTCAGGCCAAACGTCCTCCCGCAGGTGTGGCGTGGCGTGGAGAGGGGGGTGCCAGTTCAGGTGTTGTCCTCGTCATCTGATCTTGGTTCAAAATGACGAGGTCCATCCCAAAATAGCCCTCGTATTGCTTTAAGTGGGACGTTAATAAAACTAAACTAAACTGAGACTAAATCGAACATTTAATATAGTATATGCATTACAAATAAAAACATTGTAAATACATTAAGGAAAAATATTATAAATACAGGAAACAAAGGTTGCTACATCATTATTAATATTTTCTTAAGCCTAGTCTCTATTCATCATTACCTGAAAGCAATAATTAGAGCTATATTCCTAGTTCTTGCTTTCAGCAATAATTAAGGTCCATCAACCAATTTGAACATAAACTAATACTTAAAATCAACAATAATGTGGAAATGTGTCTAATTATGGTTTTTACTTTATTTTAATTATATTTTATGTTTTCATTTATTTATCTATTTTTAAATACCATAATAAGTTTGGTTTAAGAAATAATTACCGTTTAACAATAACACATTATTATAAGCAAATATTAATAGTTCAGTTAATGAATGCTTCCAACACTAATAATAAATGTTAAAAACATTCATTTATTAATAAATGAAACAATTTTTAGACAACAAAAAGGCTTATTTCAATTATTTATTATAGAGCTTCTACAGTGAATTCCCGATTTGCCACAGATTTGCATTGCTCTATAACACCATACATCTCGAAAGCGACATCCCCTCCCACAAAAATATATGCTTAAGCGCTCTTGGAATTTTTTTAATAATCAGTAAGGATTTTATACCTATAATTAGGACTTATAAAGCAGCAGATATCTGCCTATATAAATTTGTTGGTTTACTTTTTTTAAAGAAATTTTTTAAACTCATTTTTTTAAAAATGAGGAGGATGGGGCATATTTGAAGACTTTTTTTAGCAACTCGAGGGTTGGAAACCGTGTGGTAGAGAGTTTGCAGCAATTATGGAACCATACAGATATCTCGGACCTCAAAGTAAATCTACATTGAGTGTCTTGTCAACCAGACGAGCGTGTGCGATTAACTGTAGGCTAATCGTTCGGTTTTTAGGCCTAGTTCAATACCCAAACTTACAATAAGTTGAGCAAATCTATATTTATGTAATTTTTGTTTCCTTGGCTAACCTTAGTCTGAGTCGGCCTTATCTATGAAGCGGCCCGGGTGAAAAAACAATTGGGGCCCTAAATTTTTAGCAAAAAAAAGAACAGATGCATATGTATTTAATGTGCGGGATTTTGTTTTTGCTATTAATTACTCCAAAAAATGACAGTTTTTCCAATTTCTTTTTCGATACTTAGGATAGCAAAAGCGTTTAAGCATTCTACCGATATGCTTGACAGAAGATAATCATTTTACTTTGCTGAAAGAGGGTTCAGCATTTGTTATATTTAATAGCTGGCAATGTAAAGGATTGAAAAAAATATTACATTAGATACAGACAAAAGTATTGGTAAGCAAATCCATTTGAACCCAGCCTCGACTTTTGACCGCGCTGCTCTCTCGTAACATATCTGATGGGGATTCTTTTTTCTTAAATGAACATTTTCCACCTTTTTATACACATAACTGCGATCTTTGCTTAATAAAGGCGTCAGTCGATCTTAGCCAGTCACATGGAAAAAAGCTTGTAGACCTTTAGTATGTATAACATTATTATTGTTCAGATTCGTTATTATTGTTTCAATTCTTAATAAAGGTAGGACCCTTCTCAGTCGTGGGACCCGGGTGCATAGCAACCACCGCTTCCCCCAGATGGCCTGCCCTGAACTTAATGTTAAATTATACAAATGTGAATGCCATCGTTAGAAATTAATTATGTCAGCACTTATCTTGTTTTCTTTTCTAGAATGGAATGCAATTAATTTAATGAATCAAATCAAATTATATATTTTTATAGTTGAGACAGGCAGTCAAAACCCGAAGTAATTAAGAGATACTAGCATTTTAAACTGTCATAATAACCGGACCAACATACATCGAAAACGAATGTGTCTAGACTCAAAAATGAATGTTGGCTGTGTCAGCGTCAGTTGCGCTTTATTTAAAATGATTAATAGCTACTGGGGTTAAGCTTTGAAGAGCTTTAAGCGAGATATTTATTCTTAGGTTATCACCCAACAGACTGTGCAGTCTAAATGTCTTGTTGAAAAACGCATCTTTTTATAGTGAGAGAAACGACGGTACTTGGATCTAGTTTCGCTCGTGTCAAAGCAACAACGTTAAAGTAAGAAAAAAATTGTGATTGAATAAGAGCGTGAAAGGTCTCTCGAAATGAGAATGAATGCATTTATTTAATTTACTTAAAATTCGTGAAATCTGATTTTATCATGATGCCAAAAAATTAAATATGCAAACGCAAAATTAAACAAAAGACAATGAAAGAATTTTTTTCCTAATAATATATATTAATTGAGATTTTATTTCTTACTACTCGATTTTGGAAACCAGGAGTAGTTTTCTACCATTTTTTTACTGACACCACACACCCCCACACGCACCCCCCACCCACACGCACCTACACCCTGTATATATTAATATATTAATTCATGTATATCTATATTTATTCTATTTCATACGAACAACGGCTGAACAGTTCACTTTCCTAGGTTTAATTTTTAGTAAGAGTGAATACACATTTTAATTTGATATAAACTGATTCAATTAAATTCTATTTTTCAGTCCTTTCAAATAAAGAGGTGAAATGCTTTCTTTTTAAAATATATTCCATAATACTCATTTAGCTGCTTAAAAAGTCAATAATCTCAGAGAACAAACTAGCCACCTTAAGCGATAATTTTTGATATGATTTCACAGCCTTTTAACGATAATTTCGTGATATGGTGGAATATTATGATATGAATTCACAAATTTATAGTATTATTTTTGCTTTTCCTCAAGAGGCATTTTACTATTTTTTAGCTGAATCTTCAGATAATTAATAATTTCAAATCTTTAAACTACCTAGCATTATACAAGTATCATAGGTAACAAAGCCATACATCATACATATATCATATTTAGCATCATATTCAAGTAGCATAACCACGTATCATACAGGTATTATAGTTAGCATCATGGTCAGGTAATAGAAACGCATCATATAGGAATCATTGTTAGCATCATGATCAGGTAACATAGTCAAGTATCATACATTTGAGTAACATCACAAGTAGCAAGTGAAGGAATGTAGTGTAAGGTAACAATTATTCCTTTCACCTGAATTATAAAGATTATTGAACGGAAAGTATAAAAAATACGAGTACAAAGTTCAAAAGTCATATATTTTGTGCAGGTACAAAATTTATGGAAACTTACTCGCGGTGAGTTAAAAATGTTTTTCCCTCATAATTTTAGTACTAGATTGGAGAAAGATATAGAAAATATTTAACAAAGGGATTCTGAAATGAATTGGTTATTGATCAGAAAAAAAATTCATTTCTTATATACGAAATCGTATTATTCTTGTCAAGATTTCACGGTTAGTCTTTGTAACAATATCTTTTAATGACACTTTCGGCATTTATTATTAGAAATATTTCAAGATTCAGATGGTCCATTACTAGTCATAAAATCCATGCCTTAGTCAAGTAGGTCTTTCTCAAGCAATTATTTCCGACATTTGATTAAATAATGAAGGATAGAAATTATATTTAGAAAGATGTTCATTCTCTCCAAGAATGAAGATGTAACTGATCTAGTCCACATTTAACCTACACTAGAAATATCTCTTCAATTATTTTGTTCTGTATTTTTCAGGTTCTATTCCTCCACCTGTTGCTTTAACTAAAGCCGATTCCTCAGAAGAAGCCGGAGACCTAAAACCCTTCACAGAGTAAATTATTTTTTTAGTTATATGTCTGCCGGCGTCCTGGTTTAGGGGTAGCGTGTCTTCCTAGTATTCTCGGCGTCCCGCATGCTTGTTATGTGTTCTATCTGTGAGTAGTGTGAATGTGCCCCCTTGTAAAAAGGGCTTGTGCAAGCGAATGTGAAGCATGAAGTAGCAAAGTCATACACTTGGCCCTAGTTGGCGATACTGAAAAACAAGGGACGCTCATTTGGGCGTAAAATCTCTGACAACGATCGGCGAGCTTCTCAATGACAAGAGAGATTGGAAACAACAACAGCAGTTTTATGTCTACATTATGATTTGTGAATCACACGACTTTAAGAAATAAAGAAAAAATACTATTTCCAGTAAAAGATTTTTGACTTTAAAAGATTAAGATACTTTCACCCGGTATACATAGGCTGAAATTTGGACAACTTAAAGCCTTTGAATTAATAAAAGCTCTAGGGCAGGGATGGCGAATCATTGCTATTGGGTTGGGGAATAAGTTCGTAGCGTTTTTATATTTACATTGTTTTCCAACGATTTTTTGCTGTTTGGCAAAGTGCATGGTATTCATCCGATAGAGCTCTTTCTGCTCTATAAAACTGCGCTAATCGTTTTTTTTGAGTCATTTAATTTTTAATTACTTTTAAGGGTTAGAAATGGAATGTGCAGGAGGTAAAAATCCACATTTTCGACACCTGCTCTTCTTCGCTTTTCATCCAGCCAAAAAGCTGCTTTAGCAGTACGGGACATTTGCAACGAATACGGAGAGGATGCCATAAGCAAGTCTGCAGCACGGAAATGGTCAAGCCTGACCTCCATCCAAAGAAGACCATGATATGCGTTTTTTTTGGGGGGGGCGACTGGGAGGGCATGGTGCACTGGGAAATGCTCGAAAGGAATGTCACGGTCACCAAGGGGCTCTACATAGCCCAGCTACACCGCATGAAAGAGGCTATGCGACTGAAAAGACCCCACCGACATAGCCAAACCATACTCTTTCACGACAACGCCAGGCCCCATGTTGTACAAGTCGTCAAAGCCGCACTCTAAGAGCTCGAATGGAAGTCTTTCATCATCCCCCGTATTCTCCAGATCTTGGGTCGTCGGATTACCATCTTTTCCGCTCCCTGCCTAACTATATGAAGGGCGTTACCTTCGACAATAAAGAACCTTTAAAAACGAGACCGGGTGATTTTTTGGTGGGACGGCATCGACAAATCGGTCGAGCGGTGGGAAGAGGTCGTAAACAATAGCGGAGAATACATAATCGATTAATTGATTGTTATTACTAATGATTTTCTTTAAAAAAAGTCTTTGATAAAAACACTACGAACTTATTTCCCAACCAAATATTTTATCGCGTGCCATCGATGACACGCGACACAATATTTTGGGCACGCCGCCGAAAAATTAATACTTTGCCTTTTAGTGCAAAATAACAGCATCCTCTATGAATTATTACGAACTAACGCCAGTGTTCCCGTTCCATTTGTAAAAAGGGCACGGATATCTGTAAGGCTATTAAAAATTCGCTTGCTGAAAAAGAAATTAGATTAAAAAGAATCATTTCAGTAACTGATGGGGCTCCAAATGTGGTGGGCAGAAAAAAAAATGGTATCATTAATTTATTTCAAACAGGCGCAGGACATTTGATTCTTTAACTCCTCTGCAATATTCACCAACAAGGTCTTGTGTTCGAAAAAGGGTTTAACATCTCTTGATATTGCAATGGATTAGTCAAAAGTCAACCACAAATCGTAAGAGAAAGTTTATGCTTTGTTGTATGAAGACATTTAGGTGCATAATAGCTTACTAACATATAATAATGTTCTCTGGTTGATCCACAGGAATGTACTTCAAAGATTTGTTGACAGCTTGAAAGAAATCAGATTTTTTCTTCAAAAGGAACAGAAAATTGAACAACATCCACAGATGCTGAATGTTATGTGGCTCTCAAAATTGACGTTTTTTACAAACATATACCAACATTTCAAAGCTTCAAGATACAAATAAAATAATTATCGTCATGATGGATCTCATTTGCACTTTAAATGATGGATTGCATGTTTTAGGAATAATATTATTAAATAAAACTACAAGTATCTCCTAAATTTAAAAAAAAGTGTATCAAATATTTATGTGTACATAAGAAACCAGACAAAGAAAAAGTTACTGAAGAATTTATTTTCGTAATTGATTCGTCAATCAAAGAATTTTCAGCCCGATTTTCTCAGTCCAAATATTTATCGGAAATGCTCAAGTTTATCATGTACCCTGTTTGATATTACTTCATTTGATAAACTGAACTTGTACCAATTCGATTAGTTGGAAGTTGAAATGTAATTGATTGATTTCCAGTCCAGTTTAATAAGGACTCAAAAATGTATTGTAAGAAGGGAAAAGTTGGAATGGATTGAAACAGAAAGGTCATTAGGCAACATAAGTAACAATGCTAGTTACGAAATTTCGGTAACAAGGAATTCGATTTCTGATACATTTGACGGTTTGGAGAAGCCGGCTTTTGCTATTTTAACCCTATTCTCATCTACCTATGCCTGTGAGACATTATTTTCAGAGATGAATAATATTAAACACTCGCTTAGAAACCGTTTGGCAGATGACTGCCATTCAGAACGCATTCTGCAAAAAGTAACGTCTGGCAATCTTTATATAGGCTATAAGTTATCTTCTAATCTGTAACAAAAAGGGTCACACTATAATTTGAATTACTGGTATAGCTAAAACCGTTACTATTCGGATGTATTTTTTTCGTCGGGTCGGTCTAATGCCACTTGGTCATACCAAGCCGAATGAGAGTAGCTCTTCCGAATGAAGGCAGAAGTGTGCACCTTTCGTTGTGAACGAGCACCGTTAAGGTGAAAGTACGACTTTTGCTCGAACTCTCACGACACAACCCTTTTTAGGGGGCGGTCAAACACATTCATCCATCCTCAAGTCAGAATTGAGATCCAAATCAGAGACCGACTCAGTACCTCCAGAGGTATCATTTGTGATGGGAACTTGGAAGACATTGTAGTCCCGACCTACTGAACGAGCCCCAACTGCCATGAGCCAACACGGCGGTCTTTGGCCGAGACGAGGACAGAACTCGCTACCTTTCGATTGCGGGACTGGTGCTCTACCAACCAGGCAACCGTGGCCCCCAACTGTTCATTTATTCCAGAGGAATAACTTCTTTCTCTGGACATTTCGTTATGCTGGCAAAAGAGTGAATACATTTTGCAAAAATCCTACAAACAGTTGGATGGATAAGAATATCAATTTGACAAATTAGTTGAATCATAAAGGATAATTGCAAAATAATAATCTGATTTTATCTCTCCGACATCCCAGCATAGGGATAGCGCGTTTCCCCCGTGATCTGGGCGTCACAGTATGGTTGTTATTCTATATTCTACCTGTGCGTGTAAAAAGAGATAGTACAAGCCAAGTCCTATTTTTTGCCTTAGTTAGTGCAACTCTAAAAATAAGAGACGCTCACTCGACTTAAATCCCTGACAGATTATTGTAAGCGGGCTCGTAAAGCGATTTTAAATAAAAATATTTCAAAGAATATTTGCAATTATTAAATAATGTGTCCTCACAAAAAAGTGGAAATATTTCATTTTATCTCTCAAGTAATAATAACTTCTATAAAAATTTCTTTCGTCAAACAGAGATTTTGTTACGTAAACAATTACGTTTTGTTACGTTTTAGTTTACTTACATTAAAACCCCGCTTGAAAGCAACACTAGAGCTATCTTGAACCGAGGTCAGATGACGAGGACAACACATAGGCTGGCATATCCCTCAAGACGCCAGCGGAACGACGTTTGGTCGATTGATTTAACGAGCAGCAGACTCCCTCACAGGAGGTTCTTCAGTGGGATCAGGTCTCGAACTTGAAATCCTACTTCTCACCAGTCGAGTCCTTACAACTAGGCCACCACAGCCTCTAAGCAAATGAGGGTCAATAATATTGACTTTAATGTGCGTGATGGCTGATGTCTTATGATGATAATTCGATGCTCCCCGGAAGTTTTTGAGATGTCATTCTTCACTTCTCAAGGAGCGTCGGTGGCAAGGGTGACGCTTTAAACAACTTTAAGAGAAGAGATTATCTGAACCACCTATTTAAAAGAATCTAAATGAATCAGTTGGCCCAGCGTTTTTTGACACAAATAATCTCCTCTTTATAGCTGTATACGATTAGTGTTCATGCTACAGCTTGTGGCTGAAGCGAAAAAGCAATTATATGGAAATAAAACTCTCTCATTAGAATTGATGAATGTAAATAATATTTTCAAAATTAAATCATACTAAAATCCCATAATTTAGTTTCTTTGAGAGTTTGAGTCTCATTTTTAAGCAAGAAGAAAGTTATTTAGGGACGAACCTCATCCTTTTGGATCGTGGTCAGATGAAGAGAACAACCCCCGAGTCTGGGACCTTCTCCAATATTACGCACTATGCATTTTTTT
>JAPMOQ010014769.1:65199-81385 GCA_026543055.1 Argiope trifasciata
GTTCGATCCTTGGCGGAATTCAACCTACGTATTGGCACAATTCCGCCAACAACCAGGCCAAACATACAAAGTTACAAAAAATAACGATTTTCAAAAGGGTTCATAATTTCGGAAACCACTGCATATAATTTTTTCAGCTATGAGTATGCATAAAAAAGCCTTAAAGTTTGTTATAGAATGATTAAAAATATATATATGATTCTTTAAGAATTTATAATTTTTTAAATGTTGTTTTTAAGAAGCATTTGATGTGTATTCAAAATATTTGATGCTGTTGGATTTTTAAAGCCTGTTTTCAACAAAGAAATAAAAAAGGAATAACAAATTTTCACAAATTTTTTTTCCACGTAACGAAGTTTTCTTGTTAAATTATAAAAATGGAACAGTTCTAAAAATTCCCGAAAAAAATATTTCATTCAAAATGCATTACTTATGATTTGAATTATGTAATTATTAAGATATTATACATATCACAAGTCTGTTATACATTCAGCTTATATTGAGGTATGACACGTATCTATATTTACAGAGACTGATAAAGCATTGTTCATATGCAATTCACTTAATTATTTATGGAGTTCCTTTGTAAAAAATCTAAATACCATTTGGAGGGGAAAAAAAAAATTTCCTAATTTTGTTGGAAGAATGAAAGGAACCAACTCATTCAAAAAACAACAACAAATGAATGTATGTATCGTATTCAAATGTATTGTTACGGATCACCGGCTTGTGTAGAGAGTGAAAAACACAATCAGCGAGCATCAACAGGAAACAACGACGACATTCATTTACACGAAGACGGAACAGCACAAACTATTTACAGATGAGACGAACATACAGCAGGACACAACAACAGTTGCCCACAAGTAGAAATACAGTAGCAACGACAGCACACAAATCTGCCTGATAGAACTTATATATTTTGAAAAATAGGAAAATTTGCAATAACTTTTAATGAAACTGAACCAAAACGTTTAACACTCTACACAAAATTGTAACGATGCAATCCTATTTTTCTTTGTACACATGTTCTAGTGTATAAAAATGAAGGAAATGGACCAAAATATAAGAAAAAGTTTGAGAGACAAAGAAGTTATGGGTAAAAATATGTGTATATACATTCATTTTTTCCCATCAATTCACACCTTAATTTTTTCTAAAAGCACCTATAAATGAAAAAGTATTTCGCCAATAATGTAACATTTGGTTCATTTCATTGTCCATATCATGGAAAAACGCAGGCTGAAATTTTTATACAAGTATCTCTGTTTGTTTTTGAGGTGTCATGTTAACAGTGGAGAATTTTTATGAAAATGAGAGTTTTGAGAAAACTGAAGTTAAGTTAACTTTAAGTTTGAAGTTAAATACAAATTTTAGCTGAAAAATATGTGACCCGGGTGGATAGGTCAAGCCTTCCGTTTCCTAGAAAAGATAAACTGTTTTGGAAGGAGGAAAGTCTGAACTACAAGAAATAACAATTAAAAACACATTCACCAATGTGGTCGATATCCAGCATTTTTAACGTAATCGGATACCTTAACTTTACATTTCTCTCTTGCATTGTGTGGGAAAAAATTTTCGAAAATCAAAATAATTTTTAAAAATTTCAAATTCTTTATAAATCTAATATCACAGCCTTCTGGCATGGAAATTTTGTCATTTGAAAATAGAGTATCTAAAAGTATAAATTTTGATATTGCAATTAAAAAAATTATAACAAAATTTAATTAGAAAAGATTTTATTATATTATATTATATTTATAGTTATATTAGAGCCTAGAGAACAAATCTTAAAAATAATATTCATAAAGTTGGCTTATAAAAATAAAAAAAAGTTTTTCTTTAAGTACATGCACTATAATGAATAGTGAAAAAAGGCGGGTTTTTCTTTTCTTGCAATGTTCCTTATCGTGACCTATTAATAAAGATGCATTTTTTTTCATGAATAAAAAACTTATTTACGAATTAATTACCTGTGTACCCTCTTTATTGAATCAATTGAATTCAAAAAATTACTTCCTCCTTAAATTTAACTTTATACCAGACGCTGTACCTGTGTCCCCACCTGTGCTAATTTATGCTGGACGACAGTCTAATGCCACTTGGTCATACCAAACCGAATGAGAGTAGCTCTTTCGAATGAAGGCAGAAATGTGCTCCTTTCGCGAAAGGTCGACTTTGCTCGAACACACTACCCTTTTTAGGGGGTGGTAGAACTCATTTCGGTTACGAGACCGACGCTTTACCAACCAGGTTAATTTGCTCTATTTGTTTGCAAGAAAAAAATTTTAAAATGCTCCGGCACATTAATATTTTTGATTTTTCTCTATATATTAAAAGTATTGTCAGGAGCACATAGATGATATAAGTGTCAGAGGCTTAATATTCCGATATAAAAAAGTGAACCATAAAATTTTTGTTTAAACTAAATTTAAACAATTAATAAATTTCAGGAAAAAGTAGTATCAGAAAGAAATTAATCATACTATAAAGCTGATTTTTTCAATCTGAAGATAGAATAAAAATATATTTAGTACAGTAATGTATTTACAGTATTTAGTACGGCAAAATATATAGCATTTTATTCTCGTCTAATTACGTTTTAAAAGAATAATACAGAATTGTAATAGGTTCAGGTAAGCCTGTTTCATGCATACCAAATTTTATTCCAATCTATGGAGAGACATGGAATTGTATAAAGTTTAAGCAAATGAATTTTCAATTTTACATACAGTAAAAGCTTCTTATTCGCGTGGTATATATTCCATAAATATGCCGGGAATACGGAATGGTAATTTATATGGGATTATAGGGGATACGTTCCTAGGTGACAAAATAAAGAAAAAACAAATACATAAAAAATCAATTTAATTGAAGCTTTTGAATATTTTGATTAATTATCTTAAGACTTAGGCAATGCTTTGAAGAATTTTGTAATTTTTTCTTGCTTGGCAGTTTTTAAAAGCTCCTTCAATTCAGACTGATACGCAGCAGTCGCATTAGTAATTCACCTCTTAAAAATAAGACTTCGTTCCATAGACGTATCAATGTTCATAAAGAAATCACAAAGCTCATTTGCCATTCTTAAACCTTTACTAAGATTTTTAAAATTAAATGTCACGTTTCAAGTGCTTATTGAAGTCTCTTCTTCAATGGGCTGTGAATTTAACATTTCCTCCAAGTCGGTTTCAGTCAAATCTTCATCTTGCGATTCAAACAAATCCTGAATGTCACTTGATTCTATCTGTTCAAACCCATCTCGTGCTATTCCATTAGTGATTTTGGCTATGTTTGCAGTCAGAGTTTGAACTTGCACAGATTCTTCGTCGATTTTCCGCAGTCAGAGCAGACCAGTTTTTTCCAGCATGACTTCAATATGTGTGGCTTCAGTTCTTCCGATGATTCTTTTATGTTTACTATGCCTTTTTCTATGTCAGATTTCTTCCAGCATTCGATAACATTCATATCAAGATTACATTCCATATTGTTAAAAACGAAGTACTGAAAATGTTTATCTTTATTTTCTTTTTACACACGTGCCAATAAGCCGGAAATGTAACGGCAGTTGCGCGTGTCATGTGATCGGATGGTTTTTATTTTTTATTTTTTTTATTTTATTTATTTATTTTATTTATTTATTTATTTATTTTTTGAAAAAAGGAAAAATGAGTAGTGTAAGATTTGATTTCGAAGAATAAAGTTTGTTGAGTTTTATGCTCCGTGTTGATTATACATAGTAATGAATTTTTGTCAGGTTTTTTAACATTTTTGGCGTCCGCGACAGGATATTTTATTTAATTACAATGTTTGCTACAGTTAAAGGTTTCAAAAAAGAAGATCTCTTACTGGTTGCAAAAGAACTTGGTGAAGTAATACCAGAGAAAGTTACTATTTCAGGGTTAAAGAATTTAATTCTCAACAGCGATGAGTACAAAAAGGATCCGGACTTCGTAGCGTCTGTTTTGAATACGGCTGTTGGTGATCGAAAACAGAGAGAGGAAGAAAAAGTAAGACAGTATCAGCTGAAAGAAAAGGAAAGACAGTCTGAGCTGGAAGAAAAGGAAAGACAGAGACAGTATGAACTGGAGATGGCAAGAATCCAGGCTCAGTCTAACGTAGTAGAGGTAAGTGAAAGTTTACCGCTATCTGAAAATAACGCTAAGAGCAAATTTCATCTACCAAAGTTAGAGTTTCGAAACTTTTCTGGAAGTATTAAAGACTGGTTGCCATTTTGGAGTCAGTTTGAGCACATTCATAAAGATGGCGACATAGCTTCCGAAAACAAATTTCAGTATTTAATTCAAGCCACTGTTGCTGATCTCGTGCTCTGGAGATTGTGGAAAGTTTTCCGCCAACGAGTGCCAATTATGCCAAAGCAGTGGAAAGCTTAAAAGCTCGCTTCGGTAGAAATGATTTATTAGTAGAAGTGTACGTCAGGGAACTTCTGAAACTAGTAATTTCGGTTCATAAAAATGAGAAGTTTTCTATGACATCTTTATATGATAAACTGGAATCACATTTGAGAGCTTTAGAGACTTTAGGAGTCACAAGTGATAAATGTGCTTCTATATTATACCCAATGGTAGAATCCTGCTTCAGCGAAGATTTCCTAAAAGCTTGGAATCGTCATCCTACATCTTCTGCTTCTGTTGATGCCAAGGAAAGGCTAAACAATCTAATGCAATTCATAAAAGCGGAAGTTGAAGGCGAAGAGCGAATAAACTTGGCGATGTCGGGTTTTGGACTAAACGAACCTAAGTGTACACAAGGTTTTAAAAAGAAGCAAGGGCAGAAAAATCCGTTATTTTATAACAGCATTTCTACTGCTGCAAATTTGTTGACGACAGCATCAACTACAGTTGTATTGAAATGTATATTTTGTGATGGTAAACATAAGAGCTCTGAATGTTTTTTAGCTCAAAAAATGAGTTTAGAAGAAAGGAAAAATATTGTTAAAGAAAAACGCTGCTGTTTTGCTTGTCTGGGTAGCTCACACGCAGTCAAAAATTGCCGAGCTGCTTTAAGATGTTTTGTTTGTTCTAAAAAGCATGTGATATTGATGTGCGATAAGATGGATACACAAAAGGCTTCCGAGAAAAATGAAGTAAAATCACAAGTTGAAAATAACGTCAGCATGTCCAACTTAAATAAACGTAGTACTAGAGTATTTCTACAGACTTTAAAGGCCGTGCTGGTTTCTGGAGATAAAAAGAAAAGCGTCAGATTACTTTTGGATTCCGCATCACATAGATCTTACGTTTTAAAAAAGGTTGTACGAGAAATGGGCTATCCTTCTCTTCGACAAGAAAAATTAGTACATTCCCTTTTTGGAGGTGTTTCCAGCAAACAGATTACACATGACTGCTACAAAATATGGTTAAGGGATTTGGATGAAAAATTCTCTTGTAATTTCGATGCATTGGATCAAGACAAAATTTGTGAAGATGTTCAGCCAGTTTGTAACGGATCTTGGATAAGAGAACTGGAAGAACATAATATTATTTTATCTGACGTAAATGATAGCACTGCTGCTATTGATATACTTATCGGAGCCGATATCATGGGGAAAATGTTAACTGGGAAAAGAAGAATGTTGAAATCTGGTCTTGTAGCAGTTGAAACCCATTTAGGATGGACATTAATGGGAAAAGTACCCGAAGAAGAAACCCCAAAAGAAAGCTCAGATTTGGCGATGACTGTAACGTCCATGTTTGTGAATGAGCTTGATTTATCTAATTTATGGCGATTAGACTTGATTGGAATCGATGATCCGATTGAAAAGAAGTCCAAGCAAGAAATTGATCTTCAAACAAAAGAACATTTTTTAGAGACAGTGAAAATTAATTGCGACGGGCGTTATGAAGTTTGTTTATCTTGGGCTGATGACAAATCACCTTTACCTGATAATTTTCACTTAGCTCAGAGACGACTGGAATACACTACCTCGAAACTTAAGAACAAGAATTTGTATCTTAAATACGAAGAAATTTTTGCAAGTTGGCTCACAGAGGGTATCATAGAAGAAGTTCCACTAACTGAAATAAATGGTTACGGGAATTATCTGCCTCATCGACCTGTGCTGAAACCGAGTAGTGCTACTACTCCAATCCGACCAGTATATGACGGGTCATCACGACTCCCTAACCACCCGTCTCTTAACCAATGTTTGGAATGTGGACCTAATTTGATTGAGTTGTTGCCTGACCTTCTGTTACGTTTTAGAGAGGGAAAATTTGGTGTTATTGGAGACTTTAGAAGAGCTTTCTGCCAAATAAGCATTCATGAAGAAGACAGGGATTTTCTTCGTTTTTTATGGTGGGAGAACGAAAAGGAAAATAAATTGAAGTATTTTCGACATACCAGAGTAGTTTTTGGTTTAACATATAGCCCTTTCCTGTTAGCCTCAGTGATTGACTATCACATTAGAAGAAGTGACATGACGTTAAATTCAGGGAAAAGTTGTCTCGAAGTTTTTACGTTGATAATGTTGTTACCAGTGTTGATAACAAAGAAGAACTGAAAAAATTTATACAAGAATCAACAATTCTTATGTCCAAAGGAAGATTTGAACTTCGAGAATGGGAGTATTCTGGTCAGTGTCAAATTAAGGAGAAAGTAGAAACACACGTTCTGGGTTTATTATGGAATAAAGACTCGGACACTTTAAAAATTGATTTGAGTCGGATGAATGATGTAGAAACTGAAAAGGTTACTAAACGTAACATGTTATCTATTGTTCACAGAATGTTTGATCCATTTGGTTTCATCTCCCCAGTGATGCTCTGTCCGAAATTAATGCTACAGAAAGCGTGGAAAAAGGGAATAAGCTGGGATGAAGACATTAAATGCGAGTTACGAGAGGAGTTTTTAGGATGGTTTCATGAGCTAACATGCTTGAAAGATCTTGAAGTGCCAAGATATGTTCAAATAACTAAAGAAAATGTCAGTAATTGTACCTTGCATACTTTCGTTGATGGTAGTCAAGATGCGTATGCAGCTGTGGTATTTCTGAGAATTGAAGAAGAGGATCGAACCGAAGTGTTTTTTCTGACGTCTAAATCTAGAGTTTCTTCATTGAAAGGAACCACGATTCCAAGAATGGAACTTTTAGCTGCTGTTATTGGAACCCGTTTGTCAAATTCTGTCATAAAAGCTCTACAATGGGAAAATCTCAAGAGATATTATTGGAGTGATTCGACTACTGTGTTGGCGTGGATACAGAGAGACGATAACTGGTCGGTATTTGTACGCAACCGAGTAAACGAGATCAGAAAGCTAAGTGATCCCACGTCTTGGAGACATGTGCCTGGTGAAAAGAATCCGGCAGATTTGCCATCACGTGGTGCTAAAGCAAAACAATTCCTATCGTCAAGATGGTGGGAAGGTCCTAAATGGATGAAAGATCGAATTGAATACAAACATCTTACAGATTTAGTTAATAATTCTTACGATGAAGATGTTATTGAAAAGGAGAAGTCGAAAACCTCATACACATTAACAAATAGTGAAATCTGCCAAAATAATGATTGGTACTACCATAAATTTAGCAGATATGAAAGCATTGTTAGACTTATAGCATGGGTTCTCCGATTTAAACACAACTGTGCGAGACCAAAGGAAAAAAGATACGGAGAATTGGGTGCATCAGAATACCAGGAAGCTGAAGAGAAGCTAATAAGATTGATTCAAAATGACTATTTTTCTTCTGAGAATGATGATCGACTTAAAACTCTGCAAACATTTAGAGATGAAAAAGGCATCTTACGATTAAAGACCAAAATTGCCTACAGGAAAGATAATGATACATTTTTGAAATCTGCTATATTACCTTCAAACCATGAAGTGATTAAAATATTAATAGTTTACACGCATATAAAAAATTGTCATGCAGGGGTGCAGATACTTTTGAATATTTTAAGAGAAAAGTATTGGATTTTACATGGAAGAAGAACTGTGAAACATGTCTTGGCAAATTGCATTACCTGTAAGAGGTTTAGCTCTAGAAATCTGGAATCGATTGCCCCTCCACTTCCAGAAGACCGAGTAAAAGATGCAGCGGTTTTTCAGATTACCGGGATCGATATGGCTGGTCCACTCTTTCTCAAAGAAAACAAGAAAAGCTGGGTGCTAATATTTACTTGCGCCGTATATCGAGCAGTACATTTTGAGCTTGTTACTGCCGCTACTACAGAGGCATTCTTAATGGCGTTTCGAAGATTTGTTTCGCGTAGAGGAAGATGTTCAACTGTATAGTGTGATAACGGTACAAATTTTGGAGGAGCAGCCAACGCCCTAAGTCAATTGGATTGGAAGCAGATTAAAAAACAAGGAGCTGTAAGCGCTATCGAATGGAAGTTCAACCCGCCAACTGCTGCATGGTGGGGTGGTTGGTGGGAGCGCCTCATAAGAATTTTGAAAGATCTACTAAGAAGAGTTCTAGGAAGAGCTAGCTTGAGTTATGAAGAAATGTTAACTGTCTTAGCTGATTGTGAAAGCGTCATAAATGCAAGACCGCTTACTTACGTTACTGAAAGTGAAGCTGTAAAACCAATATCACCGTCTATGTTCTTGCAAGACATTCAAGAACACAAATTACTAGATATTGATGCAGTGGATAGCAAATCCCTTACGAAAAGAATAAAATATCGACAGAACTTAATTAAACATCTAAGGGAGAGGTATAGATCAGAGTATTTAGGTACTCTTATACAGCGAGTACAGAAAAGACAGTCAAAAATTAAAGTTGCAATCGGGGACATAGTTTTGGTGGGAGCCGATAACAAAAAACGTCTAGACTGGCCATTGGGACGCATTTCACAGCTGATTCGTGGGAGAGATGGAGAAGTTCGTCTTGTCAGAGTACAGACATCGACTAATGAGCTGCTTCGCCCTATACAACGGATATACCCATTGGAGATCGCTACCTCAGATGGTCCTCAATATTTGAAGAGCCTAGAGTCAATGGATCATTCCGAACAATCCAAGCAGTTCAAGGACACCACCATCCTCGAACCCACACCAAAATTTTGTAAGTATCGAAGAACACTGAAGGTTCCAGAGAGACTAAACTTGTAGATTGTATTTACAAACTAAAAATAGTTTTGATTATGCTTCATAATCAAAAGGTGGGAGGATGTTAAAAACGAAGTACTGAAAATGTTTATCTTTATTTTCTTTCTACACACGTGCCAATAAGCCGGAAATGTAACGGCAGTTGCGCGTGTCATGTGATCAGATGGTTTTTATTTTATTTTATTTTTTTTTTTTTGAAAAAAGGAAAAATGAGTAGTGTAAGATTTGATTTCGAAGAATAAAGTTTGTTGAGTTTTATGCTCCGTGTTGATTATACGTAGTAATGAATTTTTGTCAGGTTTTTTAACACATATTATCCAATATGATTTTGAAGGTTCGTCTAATGTAATAGAGCTTAAAGGCCTGAATTATTTCTTGCTCCATAGGTTGAAGCAAAGCCGTCGTGTTGGGAGGTAAAAATGTCACTTTTATATTTGAATGCATAATTTCAAGTTCGCTAGGATGACCTGGTGTATTGTCCAAAGCTAGAAGTGCTTTAAAGTATAAATTCTGTTTTTTTTAAAAATAAGTTTCAACTTCAGAAACAAAACTATTCCGGAACCAGTCACAAAAAATAGCGCTTGTAACCCACGCTTTCTTATTAGCGCGCCAAAACACTGGCAGGTTGTCCTTGCTTTGATTTTTTAAAACCCGAGGATTAAACGATCAGTAAAGTATCAGTGACTTAATGACACAATCTCCAGATGCATTAGAACATAGCAGCAGTGTAACTCTATCCTTTGCTGCTTTAAATCCAGGAGCAGACTTTTCGCTTTTAGAAATGAATATTTTGTTTGGCATTCTCTTCCAGAACAGTGCAGTTTCGTCTGCATCAAATACTTGCTGCGGTTTGTATCCTCCATCAGCTACTAGGTTTGCAAATTCTTCTGGATACCGTTCTGCTGCAGCAGTGTCTGTAGATGCTGCTTCTCCAACGATTTTAATGTTATGCAAAGATTGTCTCACCATAAATTTATTGAACCAACTTTCCGATGCTTGAAATCCTCCGTCTGTACATTCACTACTACAACTAAAATCAGGTTCTTTAAAATGAGCGTAAAGTGGCTTTGCCTTCTCCCAGACGATTGTACCACTCAGGGGCACCCTTTTTTGGTTGCGGTCTTCGATCCATAATGACAACGCCACTTCCATTTTTTTTATTGCTGGATCACGAGCAATTTTCGCTGACAGTGAAGTTGAAGCTACAGACGACCTTATTTTATCTTCGGATTTTTTTATCGATCGTACAGTCGATTCGTTGACATTGAGTGAGGGTGATATGGATGCACATGACTCTCCAAGGCGTAAACGATCAAGCATTTCTATTTTCACTTTAAGCAGTACACTGGATTTTTTTCGTGTCGAAACTCGTTTCTCATTTTTTTAGTTGACATTATAAATTGGAAAAAGAGCGGTAGAGACGTGTTACTCGATCACAATTTTTGTAACGAACGTGAAAAAAGAAAAAAGAAAACACGCAAAGCGGCTTTTAACACAGAACGGAACAGCAACATTAAAAAATATTTTTGACTCATCTGGCCAGACGGGAGTGGCGCCAATGAAGAAGCAAAAATAAATAAATAAATAAAGACTTTAGTTTTTCATTATTATTATTATTGCCTGCCAATTCATTTTTCTTATTCATGTTTCCATTGGATTATTGTATTTAATTGAGTCATCGATTCTGCATTCCTATAATTTGCTCTTTAATCGTTATATTAAAGACTGTAGCATTATGCAAAAGTGTAATAAGATCTATTTTACTTTTTTTACTAGTCCATTTAATGCCATTACAAAGGATATTGGGTTAGATACCTAATGGAATCCTTTTATTATTGTGTACTAGCCGCTTTGGCGACCAGCTGGTTCGCCATGAGTAATGGGTTCTAAAAATTTCAATTAAATCACATATTCATTAGCCTTGAAGTAACTCCGGGCATTGATTGGCCTGAAATTAATATTTTCTTTAAGATGATGGACGGAAAGTTCTAAAAGTCTACCTTTGCCTAATAATATTCTTTAATTTTATAAATCAGTCAGTTTTAATTATCAATTATGCTTCCAAAATATTAAAAATGCGTGTGTGTGTGTGTGTCGGCGCTCTACAGGCCAGACCGTTGGACGTACAGCTACCAAATTTGGTACATGTATACCTTGGAGGTCCAGAATGTGCACCTCAGAGCCCTTTTTTCGAATTTTTAATTAGAATTTGAATTAATTAAAATTTAAGCGAAATTTCGACGTTTTTCCGCTATAACTTCCGAAAATATGATCGCATAAACATGATTTTTACATCAATTTAAAGATAGAAAAATTAGCTTTCTAATGGTATCAGTGTTTTAATGTATAACTTAAGCTTCTATTTTTAACGAATTTTTAAAGAAATATTTTAACCATGCTTTTTAGCACGTGACTAGATAAAATAAAAGAATGCCGGAAGATCAAATAAAAAAAATTCTCATCGCAAAATAAATCTAAAGAAATGCAACTTTTAACACGTGACTGGATAAAAAAAAGAAATATAAAATGTGATACTTTCTTTAAAAAATAAATGCAAAGCAAAGGCTTCTACAATCGTTTGCAATATCTATATCATTAACAGTAAATCTTCTTTATTTACGGTAAACCTGATTGAATTTAGACAGGATATGCATTGAAATCCCGACTTAATGGCATATTTATGTAATCGTTTGCAATATCTGTATCATTAATTCAATATTTTTTTTAACCTTTCTCGTTTTCTTTAAAAAAACATATTTAATATTTTGGCAACATCATCGAATTTTTTTTTATATATATATTTTGGAAGCATAACCGATGGTTAAAACTGACTGATTATAATATTAAAGAATATTATTAGGCAAAGGTAGACTTTTAGAACTTTCCGTCCATCATCTTAAAGAAAATATTAATTTCAGGTCAATCAATGCCCGGAATTACTTCAAGGCTAATGAATATGTGATTTAATTGAACATTTTAGAACGTTTTACTCATGGCGAACCAGCTGGTCGCCAAAGGCGGCTAGTTATTCATAAATGCATTGTTTGACTCAAACTACATAAAATGTAATTATTTACTTTATTTAGATCAAATTAATAGTATTAAACAATATATATGCCTATTAATAATGTTTTACAAATTGGCCATTGGAAAGGAATTTGAATGCATATCCTGTATAAATTCAATCCTGTATAAAGATAATTTATTCAATTAATGATTTAAATATTGCAAACGATCATAGAATCCTTTGCCTTGCATTTTTTAAAGAAAATATCACATTTTATATTTATTTTATTTTATCCAGTCACGTGCTGAAAGTTGCATTTCTTTAGATTTAATTTGCGATTATAGTTTTTTTTTTAATTTTTTTAAATTTGAACTGTTGCCAAAATGATGGCAACACGGTGATAAAATCTAATTTTTTCCCTTTGACGTGCTTTTGCAGATTTTATAGAAACCTTAGCTTTGCATTTATTTTTTTAGAAACTATCACATTTTATATTTCTTTTATTTTATCCAGTCACATGTTAAAAATTACATTTCTTTAGATTTATTTTGCGATGATAATTTTTTTTATTCAAACTTCCGGCATTCTTTTATTTTATCCAATCACGTGATAAAAACATGATTAAAATATTTCTTTAAAAATTCGTTAAAAATAGAAGCTTACGTTATAAATTAGAAAAACTGATACCATTAGAAAGCTAATTTTTTAATCTTTAAATTGATATAAAAATCATGTTTGTGCAATAATATTTTCGGAAGTTATAGCGGAAAAATGTCGAAATTTCGCTTAAATTTTAATTCAAATTCTAATTAAAAATTCGAAAAAAGGGCTCCGAGGTGCACATTCCCGACCTCCAAAGTATACATGTACCAAATTTGGTAGCTGTAGGTCCAACGTTCTGACCTGTAGAGTGCCAACACACACACACACACACACATTGAGCTTTATTATAAGTATAGATATAGATGTACTTATTAGATCTGCGAATAAAGAAATTTTTAGGCGCGAACAGTGGAATTGGGTCGCATTTTTTTGATCCGCGAATAGTGAAACCGTGAATGAAGGAAGCGCGAATAAGGAGTTTTTACTGTATACTAATTGCCTTTAGCGACCAGTTATTCTCCATTACTTATATAATTAAAATATTTGGAGAAACTAAAATGCCATTTCAACAGACACTAACAATTGGGTTTATTTTCGTAATTTTATTCGCAAATGAATTTCGTAAATTTCATTGTTAGCTAACCAATCAGATTGGTCTTTATTTATTGTGAGAGTTTGATTTTAAAAAAATACTTTAATTTTATAAGATAAAATATCTTTCATCAAAGTTGATTGATTTTATTAAATGAATGCGATTAATATGATGAGCAAACAGGTTAGTGGCAAAAAGCAACCAGTCAGAAGGCTTTAAAAAATGAATGATAATTTCGATAAGAGATGCTAAATAATCTTTAATAAGATTCCTATTTAAAGATTTTTTATTAATTAGGGGATTTCTCTCTCTCTCTCTCTCTCTCTCTCTCTCTCTTTTTTTTTTTTTTTTTTTTTTGTATCGCAAATGAAAGGCTTGCCAACTGACTCAATCCAAGTAGAAAGCAGTTCCTTCAAAAATTAAATAAAACTAATATAAAATAATGGCAAAAATAAAAAAAGAATGATTGAACAGTCGATAGAAATGAGCAAATTTAAAATGAAATGCAATAATAACATCAAGAATTGAAATGTATGCTACTACAATATACGTGGACATAAAGCATAAAATACTTTTGTTAATAAATTTTAATACTCAGAATTAAGGTATTTTCATAAAACTACGATTAAAATATTTATTCATTTGTATCCCATTATGAGAAATAATACATTCGACTGATGCATTTTTTAAAGAATATTAGCTGCGATGATTCAAAGGAAAACAACGTAAGAACGTTAAATATTTTTGGACCTTCAAAATGAAGAGAGGAGAGTCAAAATTCACGCTCGATTATTTTTGTAGAAAATGCGTAGATTTTTAGTTTTAAATATGCTTTTGCATATTTAAAACTAAAAATGATGAGCTTGGAGAAATTAATTTTTAAGTAATTTCTTTCCCACATGGGCATTTTTATATCTTATTAAGTAATGCAAAAATGAATAACTTTGTGCATATATTTACAAAATATTTTCACCCACCTTCTTAAAAATCAACATTATCATATCTTTTCTGTGCTTTATAAAACCTTCCGAAAAATAGTAAATTTTAAAAAAATATATGTTTATTAATCTCAGACAGACCCGTACCACGTCTGAAAACACTGTTCGTTGTTGCATTCTTTATTAAATACTCTTTTAAGTACAATATAAAAAGAATCAGTTTTTGGAATATATCGAATATGTATAATATATTCGGTATAATAAAAAGATGCAAATATCGAATATTTTTTACTTATTCTGGATATCTGAAAAGGTTCTTTTATAAAACTGTTTGAATTTAGTTTCTATATTCATTTTATATAGTCTTCATTATAAGAGCATACATACACTGATGGGAAAAAAATGCCAATACCAAGAAAAAATTATTGTACAGTAATGAAATTTTAGGAATACATTTGTCTAGGTAACATATTTAATTGATTAAAGTTTCAAGATCACAGGTTGAACCATTGGCGAGAAGAACCATTTCAAATGTGAAATGTTGGTACATTAGTAACCGGTGTAACCGCCAGAATTTTAAATGCAGGCATACAAACGTGCATGCATTGTGTCGTACAGGTGTCGGATATCAGTTTGTGGGAAGGAGTTCCATGCCTGTTGCACTTGGGCGGTCAATGCAGGGAAGGTTAATGCTGGTTGTGGATAACGCTGGAGTTGTCGTGAGAAGTCAAGAATCAGCTTTTCAAACAACAACATCAGTTGGCTTCGATTTTTCTGATAAGAATGGAGGAAAGGAAGAATCCATCCATTTTATCAAAGTCCCTCGTTTGGAGGCGAAAGAAACTGTATTAGTCTTCAAGGAACTGCTTTGAAAAATAAATTATCCTTTCGTCTCCTTCTTTCTGAATTGAAAGGTTTATACGAATAAGAATACATTTAATTTTTTTCTTGGTTACTCATGTGTCTATAATATCTTATGTATTTATTCTTTTCCAATAATTACATATTGGGGAAATATTGTTCAATTTTAAGAAAAGTAGCTAATATGTTATGTTTATGTTCGCCTTATCGATATTGATACCACTGGATCCAATATAGCACATTTATAAATCAGTGAAGCCTTGTACGATGGATTCATTTTTGCTGAAATTGAAATATTATATAGGTATAATAAAGATGCCGAAGATAATTTTTTTTGTTAAATTAGCACCAAATTCAAAATAATTTAAATCTTGTCCACAAAATGACCTATGACATCGTTATGATATCATAACAATTTTCTCTTCCATTCAAAATATCATACAACAACGTGGAGATGTCGTGCAATATTACAATATCTTATGGTAATAGAAGACATATTCCTTGTTTAATTCAATTAAATATTTTCATGATCATGCTATCACAATTTTGGTAATTTATTTCTACAACTTGTGTTTCAATTTATATATATATGTATTAAAATTTAGAGTGATATACTATCATTTTTCTTCTTCTAGAATTAGATCTTAGAACAATTAAATATCATAAGTCTCATAAAAAATAGACTCACAATCTTTTGATAGTCAGTAAAAGTAAATTTTTTAGCAACGAGAGAAAAATTTGGGTTAACATATGTATAAAAAAAGAAGCTTAAAAAAGTGAATAATTTTACTGAGCTAGTTGATTCTAAATTTATTTTAATTAAATGCAAAATTAATAATTAAGAGTTATTTTTATTCTTTTTCTGCTTTCCGTGATGATTTGATGTTATCATTTATTTTAAAGTTAACTTATTTAAAACTGAATGATGGATAATCATTGGGATCGAAGCGACTCTACATTTCTTTAGAATTAGGAGAAAATAGGTAGATTACAACATTTTAGATATTTTGCAATATGTAAACTCAATGGCAAAAAACATCAAAATAGTTTTCTAGATCGTCTTGTGCTAGAGATGCATAATCCACGATTTTTTCAATAACAAATAATTTTGCT
>JAPMOQ010014769.1:86385-188907 GCA_026543055.1 Argiope trifasciata
TTCAGAACGGTTATTACGTCACCAATATCAGAAAGTCACAGATACCAGTGATCAATACTTTTCATTGAGAGGTGTGATTCAAATCACACCATGGTAAGGGTGTGATTCAAATCGCGCCCTTACCATGATCGTATCGTATTGTTGATATTTCAACTACAGCTCTTGCAATCACAATAGAAAGTTACAATAGATACGATCTATCCAATAGAAGCTCTCAAACAGAATTCAGTTATTCATAGGGATAGGGAAAGTCCCTTACACAATGATGCATTTCTTGGAACAGACCTCCCACTAATAGTTCTGGTGGGGCGGGCAACGGAGCCTATTTTTCACATGTAGACACGTTTCTCCTTTCACAAACAGTCGTAGTTCTGAGCTGTTCAGGTCTTATCGCAAGATAATGACTATTGTTGGAAGCAGTTGCGCGGCTGATCTTATTGTACGAAAACAAGATTTCTTTCGCACTCAAGTCTCCGCAGGAAGATTTTTAAAACAAATTTACTGGTATTTAACACTTTTATCGATTTAATGATATCGAAATTTCATATTTGATATCATTAAATCGATATAAACACCATAATTACTATATTTTCATGATTGTAATCATTTGATATTCGTATAATTAAATTTTCTGTGCTTAATTAGCATGAGAATACCGTTGCTCGGAATGATAGCTCGTGTTTTTTAAAGCTGTTTTAAAACTAAATGGGATATTTTTAATAAATTGCTAATGATAAATTTTTCCTCGTGAATTTTTTGAAACATCTTTGACAATACAGAAATTCATCCAAATGTGTGTGTGTGTGTATATATATATATATATATATATATAAAATTTATAACAGAAAATCTAAATGCTGGCGTCACGTATATATCAATACTTTTGTTTACATAACATCAATTTTATCAATAAATTGAAGTGAATTTTTGATTAATTTTGTTAGGAACGTTAAGAGACTGGAAACATCGCAAAAGTCTTTAACACCGTAAACTCTTTTTTTAAAAAGTTTATAAAAGAACATATATTTCTTAGAAAAAGCAGCAGATTTATAAAATCTTTTTTTCTAAAAAAAGGAATTTCAAAGATTCTGTATTTATTTTACAATATTTTGAAGCATTTTTTTGTTGATTTGCAAATGAGAATATTCATTAAAGGATAAAACTGTGTGAATAAGTGAGATAGATGTATCTTGTGTAAAGTGCAGCAGGAGTTATAATTCCTTGTCTCTATGTACATTCTAATGCAAAATAATCCAGATAAATGCTTCAAAGATGCGTGGGCAATAATTTACTTTTGAATATTCAAAAGTATAGCATTCATAATTATGCCTTGAAATAACAATCTGTTGTTTACTCGTATCAAATAAGGAATTATATATTACTTCACTCATATTTTATTACTGATAGGGGTGTTACTTATGAAACGAAACTACAACTGCACATATAAGTAGTAACAGGGGCAGTAACAACCTTAAAATTTGCAGGTTCCAAACTGGAAAGCAATTTTTATCAGTACTTTATTATTATAATTAAAAGCAATCTAACAGTCTAATACTACCATTTATCTTTGCAATTAAGGTAAAGATCAATGATAGTGTTTACCTCTCTACTTTCTCTTATGGTTATGTTTATGCAGTGCAGCGTATCCGTATTTCTTTATACTGTTAAATAGAATCAAGTATGCATGAAGCACATCTTCCTATCTTTTTAGATTGGAGCGAAAATTGGATACATGTTTGTAATAATGATGTCAAAGCAAAGTAATTTCATTTATCCATTTTTTAAATGATTAATCAAACTCTCATGAATAGACAGACTGACGAATAATCACTCCTTTTACAAATTATATTAAAAAATTTAATACAATTATATATTTTGATAAAATTACAGGATATATTTAACTTATCTAGTTGCTTTTGTTTTTAGGTATCATGTTCACTAATAACCGATTCTGCAAATTTTTACTTTATATTTAAAATTTTGACCAATAGATATGTCATCAATGATCACCTGCTCTCCGTACTTTTTAAAAGAAAATTTTAGACATTATAAACTTACCTAAATTTATGTGGAATAAAATACTCTTGCATAATATTTTAAAAGTGGTGGAAATAAACGAGAGAAAAAATTGCGATAAAATGTCGATTTTTTTAAGTTGTATTAAGATTTTAAAATCACTAGAAAAGTATGCAACAAAAATAAATTCTAGATAAATATCTTTGATATGCATTTACATTGGTACAATTCATAAGGTTTTGAGTTGTATATTTCATTACTTCATTTAAAAATGAAAATGTAATTATTTTTTAATAGAGAATAATGATTATAAACAATATTGAATTCTGATAAAACAGCTACGAGATGTTTTAGGGCCTGGATAATTAATATCTAAATGGCCAATTATGAGACTCTAATACATTTTTTTTACCTTTCCAACCAATTTTCTGACTAATTTTTGCTAAAAATACCCAGCAAAAGTTAAGAAAACAATTCTCCGTGCAACGATTCGCAAAATGATGTTATCAACTGTCGGGGTTTGACTAAACAGAACAGTCTTCTCATTCACTATTCTTAGAATCCCTTAGACTTTGAAGTAGAGCACAATAAACGAAAGCGATAACATTTGACTTAAATGAGCCTGTCCTACCCTTAGGGACTCTTGACCTCTTGTAAATTTGAGGGAACACAAAAACTCGTTTGCAGTGCTTCTCGTTTGAAAAACCGATGCGTTTTTGACACAGGTTTCGCATTCCTAGCTTTTCAGAAGTTTCACAAGTAGAATGAAACCTTCCAGATCGAAGATGGTAGTCTAATTAAAAGAAATCTCCATGAATCTCATGGCATCTACATAATTTTCAATAAAAAAAGGATCTCTTTTACAGAATTTTTTAAATAATAAATCGGACAATAATTTAATTTAATTTAACTTAACAACAAAAAAAAGAGTATCATTTAAGATATACCTGCCCTTCAAATATCCGGTTTATTCGGTGTCAATAAATGATTAATAAAAAAATTTGAAAAAAAAAAAAAGATTATAGCAAAATATAATAAATAGAAAAAAAAAATTTTTTTTTCATTTTTTTACTACAAAAAGCTAAAAATCTTTTTTTATATTTTAAGCACAAAATTAATTAAATTATTCCTGATGACTGTCATAAAAAGCACAAAATATCGAATTATTTATTAATTTTTTTTACTGGAAAATGTCTCATTGATCGGCTGAACGTTTTTCAAAGAGTTCAATCCTCCTGAATTCTGATACAATTAGTTGACGAAACTGCATATCAATTATTGATAACCGATTGCTGCCCAAAGAAAGTAATTGGTCTTGAAATCCTACAGAGAATATCTGCTGGAAACCTGAAATTGTTTCAGACCAATGATATATGTAAAGACGCTGTTATTGCCATAAAATTTACTTGTTCTGTCATTTTCGGTTTCGCTTATAAGTTTAAATAGAGATGTGAATTTTCAAGCTTATTATTTCTATTACTTCGTACGGTTTATTCAAAAAATTCAAAATGAATTTAAAAAGAAAAAAATGAAATTTCTTTTACACAACAATGCAAGGAAAAAAAGTATTGGAATTTTGCGTAATAATTAATAAAAAATTTGGGAGATTAAAAACAAAACAATGACTGTGAAATTCTTTTAGAAGTTAGATTCGTAAGACATTTGGAATTATTTTTTGTTTATGGAATACTATGAAGTGTTAGAAATGATGCCTTCTTAAATGAATAACTTTTTTAAATCAATTTTTCATATAGAATTAAAAAGTCAATTTTTCTATAAGAATTAAGATTTAAAATGTGAAAGCAGTAGAAAAGTATTATTTAAAGTAAAATTTCTTCCGGCTACTTTTCCCTTCCCCCCCCCCTCCTTTTTTAAGTGTGTTAAATATGAAACAAAGCAACGTTTCAAAATGCTTGCTGATTGAAAGCGGCGTGTGGATAAAAGGTTTACGGAAAATCAGCAGATGATTTGAACTTGGGAGGTCCGTCCTTTATTCGCCCTTCCCCTGAGTTACTGGGCCCCTTACCACCTTTTATGACTCGACTTCCGGGAAAAAACACTATTTGAAAAGAAGGATCAGTATCTTACGCTTAAATTGGCAATTACTAAACACACGTGAAGACCAATATGTTTTTCCCTCACCAATTTTTCTGATATTTGCAGTTTTATTTTGTTTTCGCCTTTTCAAGTTTTTGTTTGAAATAAAAAAAAATGTTACCAGAATAATCTTATTTTATTGTTAACCACATCTTAAATTGATAATTTTTTAAGAATGTCTTAAAAACTGCTGCAGATATATTCGATTCACAAATCTTGATTATGATTATTGTAGATTTAAATTTAAAATATAACTTAGATGACTTAGTGTAAAAAAAAATTAATCAAGCTAAAATGCAAGATTTATGGAGACTATATGATTTTATGCAAAAAAGAGAGTTAATAAAGCAGTCTTAAAAATGTATTTAAATGATAGATAGATATTTATTAATAATAGCATTTGTTGCTTGTAATATGATGCCATTGCATATATTCTAGAAGTTCCGATTGAATGTTGCCTCAAATATTTTCAAATGCTTTAAATCACACTAGAAAGATTACTTAAAGCAAATGTCTACACATTAAAACTGGGAATTTAACCTATGGAGAAATTGTGAAAAAAGCTAAACTCCTAAGCGCTTCTACAATAAACTTGTAGAATAAAGCTGTAGAATAAGGTTATTAATGAAAAAAAATTTAAATATTTAATAAGGTCTTATTTTAATGAAGAAGCAAACATACTATTCGCAGCATTTTAGTAAATATTATAAAACAATGTGGTTAGTAAAAATTAATAAAAACGCAGAGCAAATAATTAAGATTTTTATTCATTAACGGTTATAAAATATTCTAATAATGCAATTTTTTCGGTACTATGAAATTAAATCAGCTCTATTTATTCTTAAAAATGCACACACAGACACATAAGACAACTGATAGAAGTTTTTAATAGTAGAGCAAAACATAATATCACCCCATATAAAAATTATACAAATACATACACATCTTTTGTTTGTTTATTTGTTTCAAGAATTAAATCTTTACCCCTAATTTCGGGGAATAATTTTTAGAATCCAATATCATAACAATGCTTTAATTCGCTTAAATACTTTTTTTTTAAATTCCCGAGAGGGGCCGCACTTATTAACAACCCGAACCGTATCAAGAAAAAATTATATATACCTCTGGGTGGTTAAATAATCTGAGTATGGCTTTTCTAAAATTTATCTCTATTTCACAAAAGATTACTTAAAAAAATAGTACTTTAAAAAAATAAATGGGCTTTTTTAACTCTCCTTTCTTCCCAGCTGTGGGGGGTTAATCACTTAGGGGGGGAATGGGTTTCTAAACAATTTCGTTATCTTATCTTCCTCACTTACAACGTCATCCCCCCATTCTTTTCTCCCCAACTTTCTTATGATAGTAATCTGTTGTTTTAAGCTAAACTCTAATCCGAAAAAAGAATAATAAAAGAAAGAAAGACTTTAATTCGAAAAAAAGAGAAAATTCAAACGAAAGGTCCATTTTTCGCACAAATCGAAAATTCGACACGAGAAGCAACACTGACATTGCTTTCGAGTGGCTGGGAATTAATAAGTGTTCCTACCGGGAGGGAAATCTGCAGAAGAGGAAAGCAATATCTTGTCCAATATGTGACTCTTCAAAGAAGTAAACAATACAGCAAATGTTAAACAATGTAGGAAATGGAGAAATTCAATTGTAAAAGAAATTTCATTTCAGAACAATGCATAGATATATTATGTCATCCATCCTAAGAAATTAGATTTAAAACAAGCATTTTCGATTTTTTTTTTCAAAATAATTTACAAAGAATTTAAAAAAGCCTTTAAAAGGAATATGAAATTAGTTATTCTTGGGGTAATCCATTCATCTAATGATTCTTTCTAATTGTATTAAAGAAATAAAATTCTTTTACTAAGATTACATCCATAAAAGTATTATTTTGTATGAGAAATATTTACACGGTAATTTTTTTTTCAAAATATATTTAACGGAAAAGAATATAAGACCTCTTGGTGATGCAACGAGTGGGAAATAATCACTTCAAGAAAATTGTCCTTTTACTTTATGAACATAAAATTAATCACTTTCAGGTTAATATACCATGAAATCTCATAACAAAAGCTGATAATTCTTCGTAATAAAAAAGCAGAAATGAGATAGAATTATCAAAACTGCATAAATTCAAATAAATTGAATTTCAAGTTTCATTAAAATACTGAAAAATGTATCAAAAAAAATATTTTACTCATCAAGTCGGCTATAGGAAAATATGCTGTAAGTGAAAGGGAATAAAAAGAATCTCAGATTACTGTCAACGAAAACCGCAAATGTTTATCTCCTTGAAAATGACATTGCACTATCAAAACTGAGACGACATCTCTGAAAACCGCAAGAGGGGTCAGGGGGGGGACGCGTAACTACCCTGAAGATTCTTCGATCGTTGGAATTCGGCTAAAGAAAAGGAGTATTGACTGATCCTGACCCTCCAGGAGGTGGATAGAAAATCCCAGAAACACAAAACAGTTTTCTTTTGTGTCTTTGAACCATCGGGGGGTGTAATCTTTGAGGGCTCCTTCCCTTAACGCTTAAAGGGAAAAAGAGAAATCTGAGAGTGGACTTACAAGTGAACGGACCCGATATTCTTGGAATTATCGGATCGTTGAATCGCATATCATTGAAATTTATCGGAAAGGTGATTTCACCCTTTCCTGTGATTCACAGGAAAGGGCGTAGTAACAATATTGACCTTGACTCATTTTGCAATGCACTAAAGATAATTTTTAACTGCTTGTGACGTAATGTTGTGATTGCGTTTATTGTGGCCACTGCTCGCGCCATCTATTGGTGAAATATTGAACTATAGTTAACATTTTAAAGAAATGACATATATTTTGAATTCAACCTTTTTAGAAAATGGTTTACTTCAATAAACAAATTAAGTATAAAGTTATAAAAAAAACCGAATTAAAATAGTAAGCTGAAATAGATAAATTAATTCAATCACACATTACTTAAATTAGTTAATTAAGTTTGAATTAAAATTAATAAATTTAATATTCAATATTAATTAATAATTTTTAATTAATAATATGATTGAAATAACAGATATTTGGAACAGATATTTAAAAATAACAATAGCAAAATTATTTGTTATTGAAAAAACCGTGGATTATGCATCTCTAAATCTGAGAGTGGACTTACAAGTGAACGGACCCGATATTCTTGGAATTATCGGATCGTTGAATTGCATATCACTGAAATTTATCGGAAAGGTAATTTCACCCTTTCCTGTGATTCACAGGAAAGGGCGTAGTAACAATATAGACCTTGACTCATTTTGCAATGCACTGTAGATAATTTTTAACTGCTTGTGACGTAATGTTGTGATTGCGTTTATTGTGGTCACTACTCGAGCCATTTATTGGTGAAATATTGAACTATGGTAAACAATTTAAAGAAATGACATATATTTTGAATTCAACCTTTTTAGAAAATGGTTTACTTCAATAAACAAATTAAGTATAAAGTTATGAAAAAACCGAATTAAAATAGTAAGCTGAAATAGATAAATTAATTCAATCACACATTACTTAAATTAGTTAATTAAGTTTTAATTAAAATTAATAAATTTAATATTCAATATTAATTAATAATTTTTAATTAATAATATGATTGAAATAACAGATATTTGGAAATAACAATAGCAAAATTATTTGTTATTGAAAAGATCGTGGATTATGCATCTCTAGATTTGAATCACACCTCTCAATGAAAAGTATTGATCAGTGGTATCTGTGACTTTCTGATATTGGTGACGTAATAACCGTTCTGAAAATATTCGTCATCCCTATCTTGTGCATCTCGAGTTCTCGAGATATCGAGTAATATTTTGCTTCATGAGTTTAGTAAATCTAAAATGGCAATAATATTTTGGAAGATTTTTGTTTGTTGATTTTGCGAATGGTACTTCGGTTACTTTTGTCTGGGGATATTGATATCGGTATTTTTTTTTAACTGATTGTGATATGGTTTAATATAATATTTTGTGTTTTTACTAAAAATGCCTAAAAGAAAAGAACCTCTAACAGAAGATGAATCTGTTGGTGAGTATTATTAATTTTTTTTAAATTGAAAATTCATTCTTACTATTTTGTTTGATGTTCATTTACAATACTGAGTAACTAAAGTACTGAGGCTGCAATTGCTGATACATGATACATAAGTATGTGACTATATTAATTTTTTTATCTTAGTTGCCGCTTATTCCCTGCTGTATTTCTTTATCTGCATTATTCAAATTTGATAATTTATATATGAAGCCTTGGGTCGATCTTATTTTGGAACTACTTTGATATACACCCCCAAATTGGAAATTTGGCGACTTTTTTTTCTCGCCAAGCAAAATACCTGCTTTTGGCGCCTTGTTTTACTTGCCAAGATGGATTCTTGCTAAACACAAATAATTAATCCTACCTAAAAAGCAACCCTAAAAAGTCCGTAGGGAGTGCCAGATTTGGCGCGTAATTTTTGGGGGTGTATATCAAAGTTGTACCCTTATTTTAGCCCACCTTTGGCGAATAATAAGAATTTTTTAGCGAAAGGTAAGAATTCTTTTTTCTTAACCTTTTAATTCAAATACTTTCGATTTGGCGATATTTTGAAAAAGTCGCCAGACATGGGCTAAAATAGGATTTTACCGAAGCCCTGATATATTTGTGCATCAATTAAAACTGTTTCAGTCAGTGCTATCTATATTTAAAGAATTACCTGTACTTAATTGGATTTATTTTGGAACAGTAAAAATTTGAATTCATAAACCAACTTATCAAACTTGCACTATGAATAGTTTATTACATTTCCTGCTTTTGTTTTTAGATGTCCTTGGGTTACCCCACAAAAAACATAAGAAGCATAAGCATAAGAAACATAAAAAGAAACGAGGCATCGATGATGCTGATGATGCATCGGGTGGTAATAGTCCTGGAACACCGGGTGAAAAATTTAAACCAGGTTTGAAGCTTAAAATAAAAATTGGAGGCCAAACATTTGGAGAAGCTCGGTAAAATTTTATTCATGTTTTCCTTATCATTATTTCTGAATGAATTTTTAATGTATTTACTCATAATTTTTGAAGGTTACTTGATTTAGTGATAGTAAATGATAAGTACATACATATATTTCTTGGATGTACTTAAATTTATCTTTAAAAAGTATAGCATTTTTCTATTAGCTGAATTGTAATTTGCTATATCTGTATTCATGCTTTGATTAATTTTGTGGAAAGAGATTTTGTGATGTGCCTAGCTGAATGAAAAATTATTTATCATTTTCCTAATAAACTACAATTTTTTAGACTTATTGCAGCCTTACACCTGTTGATTAGTAAGGAAATAGTTTATTTTGTGATTTCAACAAGGTTTGCTGTGATAAATAGTACATCTTATGAGATTGTTAACAACATATGAATATAAAATAATATTATTATTTTGATATTCATTGCTTCCCTTAACAATTTTTTTTTTTTGGTAAGTTACGCTGTTGTGCAAGAAAATGATAATTTAAAAGTTACAATTAATGAATTTTTAAATTTAAAAATAATCATATAATTCTGTTATATATTGTAAAGCCATGATGATGCATTTGAAGAAAATTGTTCAAATAGTTTAGATAAACCTCAAACTTTATCTAATAATGATATATAATATATAAATAAAAGGAAACATTTTTATTCCTTCTCAAAGATCTCCATTCTTATTTTTAAGACTTATTTACTTGTTATCTCCAATTAATATGATAACTTCAAGATAATAATAAAAAAAAGACAACTTTCATAAATATGATTATATATTCAAATATTTTAAAATTTGATCATAATTTATAAGTGCACATCAATGTTAGTGTTAATTTATTCTAATTATTAATTTCATTCAAAAATTATAATATGCATTATATAATTAAAATTATATTTTAATTATAATAAAAATATAGTATACATTTACTTGTAATTCTTTCTCGTGATTTTTATTATGTTGTACTATTTTTCTTTATCTGATAAATAATGTGATTATTAATAAGTACTTTGCCAACTTTTATTTACAGTAACATAAATTAAAACTTTGTCAATGCTGTTTATACCATCTTATTAATTTTATATTACCTTTTGAATACTGTCAAACCTCCTGAATATTGCTATACTACTCTCAGTATATTTATTTAATGAAATTCGGCAATATATATATATATATATATATATATATATATATATAATCTGCTATGGATACTATGTCTCAAATAATATATTAAATACTTTTCTGAGGAAACTGAAATAAAATGATGATGATGATTCATCTTGGAATTTTTTTAGTATTATTTTGAAATTTCAGGGATATTATTTTACATATTAATGTTTTCAAAAATTGCTTATTGAGATTTCCCTCTTTTCTGTCATAAATATTTCTTTCCAAAATATTAATTAACTGCATAACTTAGTTTTCCTTTTTCGTTACATATTTTGCTATGTTCTGATTGTTTCAAAAACTAATCTTTTTTATTTGATTTGGTATTGGTGATTGTTGATTCATCATGGCTATATAACTGTATTTTTTTATTCATCATAGACTATATTTTGGGGTTAATATGAATATTTTTATCTGCTTTTCTGCAAGTTTACTACTGCCTTGCTGTGTGTGTTTTAAGAAAAAGAAAGAAAAATTTACATTTAGTGGGTCATTTTTAAAAAGAATTGAACTTTCAGAAAAGATTAGATTGTGTATAACAAAAGCAGTATTAGACATGTGTGCAGAGGCAAAGTATAGATTAAGTTTAAACTGGACAAAAAGAAATGATTGGTTCAATTTATGCGAAAATGTAATATAAAGTGAACCATTTGGTATTCATTTTGACGTGGCTAAATTTCCAGACTGTAGATATTTCCAACTCAGCGCAATTAAAAAAGCAGATGGATCATTAGCTGAATCTCCCAAGGAAGCTACAGATGCTTTATTTGATTTTCACTTCCCGTCGGATGATGGCGATTCGACACCTCTTCATGAAAATATTCGTTACAATAGCTGAATTCCTCCAAATACTCCAAATGATCCTCCTTTTTCAGTTTTCGAAGTGGAACATGCTATCTACAGCTTAAATAACAAAATAGCTCCAGGACCCGATGGTATTTCAGCAGGAGTTATTAAAGAAGCATTTCACTGTAATGGCAAAATTTGTGTTGATCTGTATAACAAATGCCTGCAACATGGATATTTCCCTTTAAAATGGAAAGTAGCACAAGTTGTGTTATTTAACAAGTCGAATAAAAAAGACACAGATCCAGCTGCTTTTCGGCCTATTTGTCTTCTTGATATCATTGGGAAAATATTTGATAAAATGATTACTCAGAGGTTATTCTATCACTTATTTAAAAATAATTACTTACATCAAAATCAATATGGTTTCATTCCTGGTAAAAGTACTACTGATGCAATTATTCACCTTATGAATTGGATTTCTGAAGCAAGAAATAACTCAAAACACAGTGTAATAATTTCTTTAGACGTGAAAAGTGCTTTTAGTCGAGTTTGGTGGCCATTAGTATTACATAACTTGAAAAATATGCCCCCAAAACCTTTTTTAGTGTGGTTTCAAGTTTTCTCAACGACAGAAAAGTCTTTTTGTCTTATGGTGATCAAATTTTTAATAGAGAATATTCAATCGGATGCCCTCAGGGTTCTAATTCTGGGCCGTTGTACTGGCTTCTAGTAGCTAATGAAGCACTCCGAATTAATTTTGGAGAAGATATTAAAATAATTGCATATGCGGATGATTTTTATCTGTTTGTGGCAGCAACCAGTAAGCATAAAATTCAAGATATGGTTAAAAGCGCATTGAAAAAATTAGATTGTTGGAGTAAGGATTCTAAGGTTACTTTTGCGCATGAAAAAACGCAGCTTATTCCTTTTGGGAAGAAAGGGCGTTATAAGCACCCTCCGTATTGCTCGTATGCTGGTAAATCAATCAAGCTCACAAGAAATATGAGGATTCTTGGTATCATTATTGATGACAGGTTAAATGGTTTGGCCCATATAAATCACGTGGGAAGCAAGATGACTAAAATTTTAAATAGACTTACAATAGCCAAGTACAACAGAGGAATTTCAGGAAAAGTTGTCAAAATTTTATACAAAAGAGCCCTAGAAAGAATTTTAGTGTATGAAGCTGCAGCCTGGTGGAAGGGCACAAATAGACAAAGACAAAAGATCAATAGCGTGCAACGCAAAGCACTGCTAGCAATAACGGGAGCTTTTCGTACAACATCCACAGCTGCTCTACAAACAATTAGTGGCCTTGAACCAGTCGATCTGATTTGTGATATAGAAACCGCCTGGTATTCTATAAAAAATCACTATAAAGACATCCATATTTTTGACAAATCAATTGACTGTTCTAATATGATTACTTATGAAAACAGATGGATTCATCCAAGTAAGATCGTAAAGGTGCAGTGGAATGTTTCTAGAGTGACAGATCCATATTCCATCTATACGGATGGTTCTAAAAGGAATGAACAAGTTGGGGCGGCTTTTTGTGTTTTTGAGGGAGAAGATAAAATTGAAGAGTTTCATTTTAGACTTGAAAATCACTGCTCAGTTTTTCAAGCAGAACTTTTTGCAATATATCAAGCTTTAAATTGGAAAAACCATAACAAACCGAATTTGCATTATCATATTTTCACTGACAGCCTGAGTGTATTAAAGGCTCTACAAAAATTTAATCCAAAAAATAATTTAATAGAAGATGTTAAAAGTCTGATAGATGATAATATTTCACTACATTGGGTTAAAGCCCACATTGGTATCAAAGGCAATGAACTAGCTGATCTGGCTACCAAAGCTGCTACGATTAAACCTAAAATAGACTATGACCTTGGAGAATCCGACATATCAATCAAAAATCGTCTTCGTAAAATCCTCATTGATGAATGGCAATCAAGATGGGAAAATAATGAAACAGGCCGCTTTACTTTCAATATATTTACTCAAGTAAAAAGAAATAGATGCATTGACAATAAATATTTAGCCCAGTTAACCACTAACCATGGACTTTCCCCGCATTACCTTAAAAGATTCAATCTGAGGAACTGTAGTTGTAGATGTGGTAATGATTATGACGATATTCCCCACTACATTTTCCATTGCCCTATTCTTCAACACCTCAGAAATTTTATTAAACCACTTCAACTTATCACTCAAATTTTGTCAAATAATAAACTGTCTTTTGAAGCCCAAAATATTTTGGATTTCCTGTTTCACAACGAAAGTAAAATTTTCCAAATGGAATAATAATTTATCCTATTATCGCCTATCTGAATCGCCTGGCACTCCATTTTTTTTCTTTTTGGCAAAAGGAAAAGAGCTCTTTCTCGGTTATACCTTGTGACAAATCATTTTTAGTGTAAATGTTTTTTACCAGTTTTAGACTTTAAATGGACTTTATTTTTTGCCTTTCGTCAAAGTTTGAAAGAAATTCAAGCCCTGCTAAAAGTGGAGAATATTCTGTTTGTAAAATTGCAATTGTATCTGAAGCTTTTTGTTCCGGATAATGGACTATTCTTTATTTATATTTTTATATTTATTTATATGTTTTTATTTATTTATTTATTATTATTTTTCATTTTTTATTTTTCTTATTATTTTTTGTCTTTCCCTCTAAGCTTTTTTTCTTTCTCTTTGCTTTTTTTTCATTTTTTTTTTTTGGCTCAGCTTTTAGCTTCTTTTATGCACGTGTACAAGATGCAAAAGTTATGTTTGAATAGCGAGTCTTTTGATCACTATTTAAATTAGATTTTTTTAATTGTAATTGTAAGCTTTTCACCGGTGTAACGCCACTTTGGGCACACACCTAATCATCATCAGAATACATGTGTTCTTTTTGAGAAAACTTTGTTTCTTTATTTGTTATTTTGAATATATGACAGGAAGATAGTTTTTTTTATTTTTAAGTAACATATTTATTTTTTAATAAGTAGCCTATGACTTTATAAAGTAGAAAACAGATTATTTCAAACTTGACAATAATTTATTCACTTTTGAGAAATCCTTTTCATAATATTATCTATAGGGATGTAACTATTAAGACAGTTAATACTATTTATTATGAATAATGATAAAATTGCAATATCAAAATTATCTTAACAGTTTATTATCATTATTAAAATCTTATTATTATTTTTTTAAATATTTTTTTAGGTTGAGCAAACCAGAGATTAATGAAGCTTCTAGTGATGAGTCTGCTAACATAGGTAAATAAAATACTCATTTGTACTTTTGATGATTTCCAACTTTTTTCATTTATTTGCTAATGTGCTGGGGAGGATAGCTCAGTTGTTAATATATTATTTTAATTCATTATGCGTTTGACAATATGATCCTAAAACATTATATTATTTTCTGGAATGTTGTTGTGAGATGGTCATTCATAAATTATTTAATTTCTTCTGTCTCAGTTTATTATCTATTGTTAAAACAAATTAAAAAACTACTTAGAAATAATTCTTGTTTAAAATTTATGATTTGTTTTGTTACCGTTCTGTTATTTAAAACTCCTCAAATTCTTTCTAACCTATATGAAATAGCAGATAATTGCAGTGAAGTTAAATAATTTAACCAGTTTGAAATTGGTTGAAAATTTAAATAAGTATATAATTATTTCTGTTTAATATAATTCAATAACAATGATAATCATCTTTATGCTTGATATCCATAACAAGCATTGTTCTTTAACCTTCTCTTTTTTCGATTTACTAGTTACTTTTAGGCTTATTGTTGTTAAATTGCCTTAAAAAGCATTTATTAAAAATGGGGATAATTCAAATCATTTCATAATACACCAACAAAAGCTATGTATGCATTTGTTTCAATCTATTTCCAGATATTCATAGATGTAGAAAAACAAAACTATCACTCTTAATTTGTTTCATTTACATTGTCACCTGTTGCTACTATTCTTGTTATCTTTTTTGTGTCACAATGTTATCTTTTTAACTGCCATGTTGTTGTGCAACACATTGCAAGAATTACAAACACTACACAATGCTTATCATTATTATTATTTTCTAAGTTGTTCACTGTACATTTTAGTCATTTTTTTAAAAATCATTACAGATTACCCACAGTATTCTTATTAAATATTTCAATTAATTATTCACTAATGAATTGCATATATATCTTTCAGTAATGCAATTTTGTTACATATTTTCCCTTATGTGTAAATTATTTGATTCTTTGAATTATATTTTGCTACAGCTTCATGTGATGATTAAATTATTTATTTAATGTTTTACAAGTAGATATATCATGACTTGAATCAGAAAATGCCAAATGTAACATTTTGCAAATAATATACTCACTTTTTAATTTGATTCTAGTAAACTTTTTTAAAATATAATTTAACTTCATTTCATTATATTATTTTTGTTAGAATGATATAATCATACATTACATAATTTTACAGTATCATAATATATTATATAAAGTTTATTCTCTTATTAGTCATTATTGGCTGTTACATAACAAATCTTTATTATTTTTTTTTTTTCATCTTCTATGTATGACTGTAATGACATATAAGCTGTACTAGTTATAGTCAGAAGTGCCCAGAAAATACTAAATTAAATTGTATTTTATAATTAAATAATTCTCATACTTAATACTCATATATATTAAATATACTATTTAATATAAATGAGATTGAATGTCGATCAGCTTGGGACTTCACCAAGTTAAAATATAGCAGTATAGGAATGTTTCTGATTTCATTTCATTCTGCTCCTGCTTATCATATATATATATAAGAAGAAATATATTCTTTCATTTGTTTACTAAATAAGAATACATATATTGGTCGATTATTTTATTATACTTAATAGATAGGCTTGTTGTTTATAATAAAAAAATATTATATTAACCAATTTTTTTTAATTGTCATTTTAACAGTTTAATTATTTTATACCACTTTGTATCTGCTGCTATATTTTAATAATGAAATGGGTTTTCCTACTACTTGTAGGTTTTGTTTTTATTTATTTGTTACAATTTTATTTATTTATTTATTTATTTATTTTTTTTTTTTTTGCATTGTATTTTTAAATTTAAGCATTTATTTTTGGGGAGCTTGTTTCATGAAGTTGCTTGTTTCATGCTACTGCTTGGAAGTTGTCTTTAAAAATTGATTTCTGCTATTTGTGATTTAATTTATTTTATAATATTTATTTTATTTATTTCACTCAAAATTTTATTCTTAAAGCAATTTTTACATTATAACATTTTCCCCCAAACCTGCTGTACTTAAAAAATGACATTAAAGTAAAAATTAATATTTATCCAGATCACATGTTCAGATGTTTAAAATCACAGGTTCAGATTTGTTATTTACCTCCCCTCCTCTGCTTTGCTTTCAAAAGTTAATTTTATTCCTTTCGACTTAGATGTAGTAGGCACTTTACCAGCTGCTCCATTACTTGATTCTTCAGCAAATGCTAATAATTCCTCCAAAAAGGGGAAGAAAGTGGATGAAGAAGAAGCTTGGCTTGCAGCTCTAGAGGCAGGACGTTTAGAGGAGGTAGATGATGAATTAAGACGCATGAAAGATCCAAATTTAATGACAGCCCGTCAGGTTTGTTGCAATTCTGTTCCTTTGTGTGCCATAAAACAGAATTTTTGATCAAAGCTCTTAATAATTTTTTAATTAATTATATTGATTACAGATTTTAGGTAATCAAACTAATTTTAAGTTTTTAAATAATTAAAAGTTTATCACAATTATGACATTTTTACTAATTTTTTCATTATTTCTGGAAAAATTTATTGCAAAAAAAAAAAAAATCAATTTTAAATTTTAGAAAGTTAGTTTTTGAATAGAAGCATTATTTCTAACTTTTAATATTTTTATGAAAAATATAAATGATTTGTCCGCACATTTATAATTTTTTTATTGTTATGAATGCTGTAACTAGGAAGCATTTGTTACTAAAAAGACATGACATATTTCTATGAAAACAGAAACTTCAGCCTTTTCAGAGATGATTTTTAAAAATCTCTAGCTTAATTAATTTTCTTTTATGTAATAATTCTGCTAAATTTTTTATATATTATGCTTAGATGTATTGTATTTGTCAAATACTATTTTTCACTGTTTATGTTTGACTTTATATATATACACTAGCCGCCTTTGGCGACTAGCTGATTCACCATGAAGTAATGCATTCTAAAATTTTCAATTAAATCACATATTCATTAGCCAAAATTTAAGAAATAGTTAAAAGATTCAGTTATTAGTAGTTAAAGAGTTGGTAACTTTATTTGGAAAAACTTTCTGAGTTTAATGCTCTAATAATTTATCGATTATGCTTCCAAAATATTAAAAATGTTTTTTTCGGAGTTATTGTCCAAATGTTAAATATGTTGTTTAAAGAAAGCGAAAAAGGGAAGAAATTATTGAAATAATGATACAGATATTGCAAACGATTATAGAAATATGCCATAAAAGGATTTCAATGCATATCCTGTCTAAATTCAATAAGGTTTACTGTAAATAAAGAAGGTTTACTGAGTTAATGATATAGATATTGCAAACGATTGTAGAAGCCTTTGCTTTGCATTTATTTTTAAAGAAAATATCACATTTATATATATTTTTTATTTTATCCAGTCACGTGCTAAAAGTTGCATATCTTTAGATTTGATTTGCGATGATAGTTGTTTTTTTTATTTGAACTTCCGGCATTGTTTTATTTTATTATCCAGTCACGTGCTAAAAAAACATGGTTAAAATATTACTTTAAAAATTCATTTAAAATAGAAGCTTGAGTTATACATTAAAACACTGACATTATTAGAAAGCTAATTTTTTAATCTTTAAATTGATGTAAAAATCATGTTTATCCGATAATATTTTCGGAAGTTATAGCGGGAAAACGTCGAAATTTCGCTTAACTTTTAATTAATTTAAATTCTAATTAAAAATTCAAAAAAAGGGATCCGAGGTGCATATTCCCGACCTCCAAGGTATACATGTACCAAATTTAGTAGCTGTAGGTCCAACGGTCTGGCCTGTTGAGTGCCAACACACACACACACACACGCATTGAGCTTTATTATAATTATAGATGTCATGTCTGACTTTAAATTATTTTATTTACCTTTTTTTATGGCTGAATCTTAGACTCAGTTTGCATATTTATTCTTTTAATGCTGATTTTTAAAAAAATAAGACTGTACATAATATCAGTAAATTTCCGTTTCTTGACAACAGTTTGCAGAAATAATTATCGACTGGCATCTATTGTATGTGTGCTTAGTACAACAATTGTATAACATTGAAGTTGAAATGAAACCACAACTTTTATGCCATTTGCACTAATCGGAACATGTTTTTGCTACTATTGAGTTAATGGAAAATTAATTTAACTTTTTACAAATTTTAGAAAACAAGAACTTATGCATATTTGTATAGTATTAACAGCAAAATTTGATCATTCCTGTGCTTGGATTTTTAAAAAAAAACTCAATTCTGTGTTATATTTTTGTGTCTCCATTTTTTCAGATTAATGTTCATGAGACCTTATTTAACTCCTTAAGTGTCTAATTAAGTAATTTTGCCAATATATAAAATCTGTTTGCCTTTAGGAGAAAAAAGGATTAAATCTTGTGTTTAATAGAAAACACATTTCAGAAACCTTAATTCAAATAATATTTAAGGAGCTTAGGCATGTTCGTTAAATTTTTTATATATATAGTTATAGAAGTCATTTGATTGAAATGAAATAAAACTAATAGTAGGAGTGAAAGCTTGCTCTTTTTAGGTGACAGATATATAATGAAATTAAATTTAGAAATTCTTCTTATAAACTTTACAAAACTCATTGTTTCCTATTATTTTTAGCGTTCATTATTAGAAAGTAAGGCTCAAAAAGAGAAGGAAGAATCTACACCTGTGGGTAAGTGAAATTATTTACTGACTTTTTTGACAATGAATTCAGTTAGAAGCTGTAATTGCTATTATTATTCCCAATACTATTTAACTTTTTTCTAATGGCGAAAGTTTTCTGTGTGAGTTTAAATTATTGTAATACCTCAGTGTGTGTACAAAATGTTGCTTTTTTTTCATATTGATATAATATTCCAAGATCAACTTACTCGTTATGATGGCCTGCCACTTTTCCAAATCTTTGTCTGTGAAATTTTATTCTCTAATTTAGTTAAAGGTATAAACAGTTAAGGTAATATTTTTATGCAATTTTATTTCTGAAACTATTGTCACAGTAAAATATAATGCTTATTACATGGTCAATATCAAAAGCTGTGATGTAATTTTATGCAGTAACAGATATGATTTTAAAAAAGCTATTTTTTTTTTAAATGCATGTACATTATATTCAATAATACCAATGTAGTGTTATGCTACTATTCACAAAATTTAATGTGCTAATTTTGTCTGGTTAAAAATCAGTTGTGTTTTAGACTAGTATATATGTAGGTGTTCTCAAATGTTGCTGAATAGCAAAGAATTTTTTGTAAAGTAACCATTAAGCTTAATAAGTTTTTCTTAACTTGCATTTATGAAATTATAAACTCTTGAAAGTATCTTTAAAATTTGTTGTTTAAATATTCAGTAATATAAAGATAATTATTACTTATTGACTACTGATACACCATTAAAAATTGTTATTTTAAAACAAAATTCTATTAGGGATTTTAAAGCCTTACACTAAAAAGGGAGGTTTAAAATTATTTTTTTTCATAAAACTTAATATTTTACTCAAAATATGTGTTACTAATTTTCCTTTGTTCAATATATTTTGCATAAAATCATTAATGAAATGAGAGGATTTGATATTTTAGCATAATCTAGAAATTGCTTCTGTTTAATTTATCAGTTGCTGAGACAGTAGTTCTGAGTGAAGAGATGATTCAAAAAAAGATTATTAAGGCCAAAAAGCGAAAAGAACAAGCAGAAGAGAAGTTACAAAAGGATAAGGTATTATGTTAGATAGATATTATCCTTATTTAAAAATCTCATAGGTTTGCTTACAGAAATTTTTAAAAAAATTTCAAACCAACTTTTCTTTCTGTTCTTTTTTATTATTATTATTATTATTAAACATGTTACACATTACAATAATTGTTATTTATAGAAACAAACATTGGAAAGACTTTTGAAGAAGTCTGATGCAAAACCAAGGACAAATAAAGTAAGTAATTGTGCAATTTTGGACATATTAAAAAATTTTGGATTACTTTTTTGTTTATTCATAAATTTTGGTTTGAGTTTTAAACTTTTAATATTAGTTTAAAAGTCAATGCAATCTTTCAGTTGTAAATCAATGCAGGGTTGTCTGTATCTCAAATAATTTGAGGAAATACATATATGGTTTCAAATCTTCTTATTTTTAATTGAGAATGTATCCATTACAAGTTTTTGAATTCTAATGCGAAAATCCTAATGTTACAAATTATTTTCTCTTGCTGTGTCATACATTGCACATTTAACATGTTTTTATGTTGATATAATGAATTCTGTAGGTGAATTTATTACTCTGAAACACAAATTTATTTCAAAATAATCAACTTTTTAAAATGAAAATATGCTGATTTCACTTTTTGGTCATCGTTAAATATCTAGTTTCTGAATATTAAAAAAAAGCTTATGATTACAAAGTTTTTTTAAAAAAGAACTTTATTACATATTGTTTCTTTGAAGAAGATTATGAAAATTTTTTATAATCACCCACAAACTTATATTCATTTTTTATAATACATTTCAAAATAATCACAGCACTAATTCCAGTGATCTGAACTCATCGTTTTTAAGTTTTCATGTTAAAAGTTTTAGGTTAATTTCAATATCTTGCATAAAACTGTTCATGAACTTGGATTTCAAAGTTTAATATTCATAAGAATAACAACTTATTAAAGTTTATTTTTAAATAATCTATTTGTTTTCTGCAAAATTTAATTTTCATGTATTCTTTTTTTTTGGTAGAAAGTGGTTAAAAAGGCTGATGTTCCTAGAATGAGATATATCAACAGCGGAATAAAAGGTTGTTCTTTGTCAATACCTCAAGGTTTCAACTTTCCACTGAAACCACAAGTGGCCAAAGAGTAAGCATTGTAATTTAGTGGTTAATTAAATGAATTTTAAAATGTATGTGGATTCTAATGAATTTTGGGTACAGAAGTTTCACTGTTAATAATGTTACAATTAAAAGATTAATATCAAGGATATTTTATGCAACAATATTATCGATTTATAAAGTTCTAAATTGAATATGTTTTTTTATTTTTTATAATGTTATCTGAATAATCAAAACTACACATTTTACAATGATTATATTAGATTATAGAAAAATTAAAACTTTTGTGTAGCATTTGTTCTTCAATTCATTAAATGATAAATCAGAAATATTTTCACATATGTTCACTGAAAGTGAAATATCTGAACATTATACACTAAGGTCATACAGAAAAGTTGCTCCTTATTTGTATGTATTAGGCTCATTTGTACAATGGAATGATGACAAAAAAAAAATCTTATGCCTTAATACATGAATTGGTAAAAATGAATTTAAAAAATTGTTTTAAAAACCTTGCTTTTTAATGTTTTGTATTTTAATTCACCCTAGTCATTAATTGTATGACTTACAATTAAAGAGCATGAGAGGTAATGTAGCCCCTCCCAAATATATAAACTTTGTCTTGCTAAATTCTAATTAATAAATATAAATTGTTTGTATAAAAATATGAACTTTTTTTTAATATGCTGTTTATTTTTTTAATAATTTAAATCATTACTTTTTTTCCCTATACCTTAAAATCATATTCCATTATAACTAACACATGAGTGTTATTTGCACATTTTGTCTGATCTTGAATAAATATACAGTGAAAACACAGGGAATTTATTTATCGAGTATTTATAAGTGTACTATCTACCAATAAGTAGTTGGAAACCTGTGATAAAGGAGAGATAATTTATTCATTTTCAGTAGTACGTAGAGCCTCCACCTGTGGCAGTTACAGCCTCAACCTCCAGAGTTAACCTTCCACACTAGTGTTTGGATGATTGACAATGGTATTTTTTTCCATTTGGCTTGGAGAAGACATGCCAGTTCTTTCACCAATTTTAAACAATTACTTCATGTCTTAATTCAGCAATTCAACTCATCCCAGAGGTTTCCTATGGGATTTAAATCTTGACTAACCAATCCAATCGGTTTGCCCATTATCATCATACCAGTCCATGGTGAACTTTGCAACATGACAAGTGCTGTTGTCATCCTAGAAATAACAATGACCCAACCTATAAAATTGCCACTGCTTAAGAAGCACATTGTTGTCTGGGGTAGTGGTATAAAAGTTGGCATTGAGCTTACCATGAATTGGGATTGAGGGTCCTATCTATATACAAAGAAAAACATTTCCAGATTGTGGCTTCACCTCAGCCAAATGTTTGGCATAATGTATTCTAACTAAAGGCATTTTTTATGAATACTCCAAACCCAGATTCTGTCATCTGACTGGTAAAGATTAATCTTGAATTTGTCACTCCAGAGAACCAGTTTCCACTCATCTATGTTCCAATTTTGATGTGCCTTGCACCACCATAACCAAGCAGCACAATTATATTTTGTAATCATAGGCTTATGAGTGATAGCATGACTATGCACTACTTGCTGGTATGCTTCCTTGTGGTTGGTATTTATTGAAACAACAGTCTCAGATACTTGTTTGAACTTTTGGAGTATGTGGGCCATTGGTTCGGGGCAGATTTTCAAAATTTACCTGGACAGCACTCATTGGTCTCTCTTAGTTTCAAGGGTCTGCCAGGTTGAAGCACATTTTTGCAAATACCACTCAGCTTCCTCCTCTTTATCACCAAAGCTACCATTGAATTTGGAATGTTTAACTCACAAGTTACGTCTCTTAAAAGTCAACCATTTCTATTGTATCAGACGATAATGCCTATCTTGAAGTCTGACATCTCTTAATTTCATTGTATCTTGCATTGCTGTTCCCTACATGATATTCAAGCAAAGAAACTGTGTCAATCTAGACAGTAGATATCCTCATTGACATGGGTGTCCAAATACTTATTGGTAGATAGTGTAGAATCGTTTTCTTGATACTTAAATGTTATGAAAAACTTTCATTTTTATTTATACAGTTTAAACAAAAAATATATTGTTAGAATATTTTATTGAAAATTGAAATTTTAACTGCTTTTTATGAATATCAAGATATGAATGGCTATATTTTCATCATTTGCTTTATGTATGATTTTTATTATAAATACTATTTTCATTTTTATGTTTTTGATATCCTTTTTCCTGTTTCACACAGAGTGTTATATTTTATGAATTATTTATCCTCACTTTTTGTCTTTTTCTCATCGAAGAATGAATACTAAAAAATTTGGTGACTTGCTTGAAAATTCAAAAATATCATACACCCTTATTAGAAAACACTGTCATGAATATATCTTATTTGGGGGGGGGGGCAGCTTTTTGCATGGTGATGTTTTTAGTTGGCATGCTATTAGTAAATCAATTATCACTTATAAATATAATTTTAATTATATTTATGAGTCATTACAAATTTACCAAAATTTTAGTGTTTTCTGCTCAATGACTTTGGAGTATTTTTGTATAAGAGATAAACAGTTTTTCAGTTATACAAAAAATAATATAACTTGACAATAATTTTAATAAAATTTTTGAGTGATTTTAATTTAGAGGATGAAAGTTTTAGACTTGAATTACATTTTTTATTTTATTTTATTTATTTATAACTATTTGACCATTTTATAATTTCAAAGATTAAATGCCATCAATAACCAAAACATTGAACAAGATTTGTCTTGTGGGAATCAATCTGTAATTAAAAGTTCTAAGTAAGGTGATATTATTCTATAGGAAGGGAAGGTTTGCGAGTTTTTATTTATTCATTATTTTTTTATTTATCACTAGTTCATGGAAACTAAATAAATGTATTTCAGTTATGTATCATTAAAAATAGCCATGTTACTGACTTAGGAAAATTTCATTCTATGTTATTTGATTCATTTATAAGATGCTTTTCTATAATTTTTAGATTCTTTTAGAAGGTACTTACCCTCCTTTTCTTCCTACAGGCCCCCTGCACAAATATTATGTGCTATGCAAGGATGTGGAAACAGAAAAAAATACTCATGTTCCAAAACTGGAGTTCCACTTTGTAGCTTAAGTTGCTACAAAAAAAATCTACTTTGCACCACCAGCAACCAACCAATAGTTGTTATATAATTTTGTTTTATCAGATTTAAAAAAATATATTATCTGTAGATATTGTATTAATTGATTGTGCCATTGTCATGTTCATATATTTATTTTATACAGGTGAATTGGATATAGAATCATATGTGTGCAACTGCACAATTTCATTTCATCTTTGAACTAGTTAATTTGCAAAATTCAATGCTTTTGAATAGTTGTTTCATTTGCAAAATCGATATTTCTGATTTATGTTAAAGTCGAGGCATTGCTTTTTTCCCTCTTCATTCCCCCCCCCCCCTAAAAAACTTTCATTGTTGCTTTTTAAATTGTTCTGAAGTTGCATCTGATGTGTTTTTATCTGATATCATATATATCTTAAAGTAAAAGATAATTTTTGCCATTGGAATGCAGTTTTTACATTTTAATTTGGAATATTTTCGAATGAAACTGTTTTTTAAAGTAGTAATTAAATTTTTTAATAATATATATATATATATGTTCATTTATCTTAATTAAATTACTTACCCAATTCTATTAATATATCTGTAAAGCAGAATATTGTAAACTAACAAAAGGTGTTTATTTAATTGTTTTCAGCTCTGAAATTCATATTTATAATTTTTTAAATATACAGATTATTTAAAAATAAAGTGTTTTTTAAACAGTAACTGTAAATAATGTATTAAACTCCTTTTCTACTTCTAAAATTTGTTTCAAAAGTTTTTGACTTCCCAATTTGAATAACAGCCACAGACAATTTAGCACTTTTCATTGTATACAAATTTAATTGTCAGGTGTTTCTCTCTGTCTCTCTCAACCACCATAAAAAATTTTAGGTTTAATGCACTGTAATACAATTATCAGTTGTATATTGGTGGTTATTGATTTTAAAACATCAATTGTATTTTTTTTATTTAATATGTATAGTTTACAAATGAATGCTATAACTTTCTAGCAAATATTGATTTTGCCTCTTTTAGTTGTGTATTTCAGCTATTTTAAATCCCCTTGTAATTTTTGACAACAAGCTTGCAGTTTTAAAGGGGAACGAAAAACTGAAATGTTTCAAATTGTCTTTTTTGATTCACATAGAGATAGAAGGTAGGCATACGTAATGTACTAAAAGATATTAAAACAGTTCTTCAGTATATATATATATATATATTTATAGGAAGATTGTTTTGTTTTCACTAATAGTATTTTTCTACCTTGGACATCTTGACCTACACTTCGAGAAATAATTCTTAAATTCTTCTACTTTTCATTTGATTTAGATTTGTCATTATGTAAACAATTTATTTCCTGTTTTCTATATTTTGACACACTATTTTAATAAGTTAATTATGTATATTTTCATTGTATATATTATGTAAAACAATGTAAATAGTATGTAAACTTTTGTATTATAATAAGTGTTTGCAAATGTATAAATAATTACTTATGTAATTTAATTATAATAAAAAAGAATTAATGTATAGAAAATGCTAGACATGAACTTCCTTTTTTATTAATTAAAGGAAGTATGAATGTTTTGCAAAAATAACTATAGGCATATTCCGGAGGTTTGCAATGTTAAAGATGTTACTTAATTCCGAGCTAAAATGTTAGTTATGTAAATGTACATGTAAATCTAACATAATATCCCCAATTGTCAAACCCTATTTTTCATACAAAATTTAGATTTGAAAGTGCATCTTAAATAAATTTCAGTCTTAAAGAAATTTAATGTTATCATTTAATTATGGTATAGCAACCCATAATACCGTTGCAAGGTCATACAGACTTTAACAGACACAAATTTCGAGCCAATCTCCGATAAATAACAGTATTCCAATCATCGACAACAGGACAACTAAAGCAGTTAAGCATGTAATTTCAAGTTTTCCTTTTAAAAATGTAACGATAGCAAAGTATTTTTAAAAATAACCTGCTTAAAACTGTTATGAATAATTATTAAATCTCATCATTTTTAAACTTGATTGATATTTTTAATAAACTGATTTTATGTAATTGAAAAATAAAATATTTTCCTTTTGGCTGCAAACATTGGGATTCTTTTACACTTAAAGATTAGAATAATAATGAACTTTAATTATAAAATTTAATGTTGTGCATGTATATTAACTAAACAAGGAAAACAGACATAAAAGAAACCACTAACAGAGTCGATCCGAATGGCTACGCATCAGCTACTGTTAGGTGGTCATATTTCTATGTGGCTTATTACATTCATTCAGTTATTGAAAACTGATAAACAACTTATCTCTGCTTGAATAATATTATGCTCTACAGCCGAGACTGTTGACTTACAACTGCCAAATTTAGCACATGCATACTTTCAAGATTGAGAACATGAATTTTAAAATTTTTAATTGACAATTAAATTGAATCTTAATTTCCAGAAATATTAAAACCCATAAATAATTTTTGTACCAATCCAAAATTTTGGGAGAATTGTCTTTTGAACTAACTTAATAATCATCCAAACTATTCCTAAATTTGGGCAATTATTTAAACAGATATTTTAGCCCAATTTCCAACACCTGTTACCTTGGAAATTCAAAACGTCATCATAGGAAAGTTCATATGCAGAACAGCGTGAATGAAACAATTAAAACAGCTAGCTTTTGATTTTAGTCTATTTGGCAGGAGTATGGAGATGAAAATATATCGTGAAGTTCACCCGAAATCAAATAAAACCAATATTCCTGCAAACTAACTGGTCACTTTAGGTGACTAGTAATAAATAATAACTTAAAACATTTCTTTCAAAATTACAGTAGCAAAATTTTTATCTAAATAAAATATAATTTAAGGTATCCGACTACGTTAAAAACATTGTTTATCGACCATACTAGTGATTTTTTAAAATTATTATTGTTATTTCTTGTAGTTCAGACTTGTCTCTTCCCAAAACAATTTATCTTTTCTAGGAAAAGGGAGGCCTGACCTATCAATCAGGCATCACATATTTTTCAGCTAAAATTTACCTTTCACTTCAATTTTCTCAAAATTTTAATAATCACAAGAATTATCCACCATTAACATGGTATCTCAAAATCATCTCAGAGGTATATAAAAATTTCAGCGTGTGTTTCAAATCATATGGACAATGAAATGATTCCAAAAGTTTTATTAGTGGGGAATTACTTTTTCATTTATAGATGTTTTTAGAAAAATTAAGCTTTGAATTTTTTTGAGATAAAACATATATACTTGTATTTTTACCCTTAACTGTTTTGCATCTCAAAATTTTCTCAGATTTTGGTTCATTTCATTCATTATTATATTCTATAACTTACGTATAAAGAAAAATTGAATTGCTGCTTTATAATTTTGTGTAGTGTTAACCGTTTTGCTTTAATTCCATTAAAATTTTCCTCAAATTTTCCTGTTTCTCAAAATATATTACATTTACAAATTATTGTTTTTGTATTTATAGTGTTTGTAATTGACAATTTATCTGAAAACCATAGTTTCTAAAAAACCAATTTCTCAAAATTTTTCCTTTGAACATAGTCGGATACCTTAAAACAAGCTGTCAAACCTGGTTCCCTTAAAAGAATAATCTCAAGCAGTTCGGAATAAAACTACAAAATCCTCTACAAAAGTTACATACAACTTGTAGCAAGAAAATTGAAACTATTGCACAAAAAAAAAAAACCTACACAAATTAACTAGGAAAGAGCGCAACATGGGCTTACGCTCAACAAGTGGGAGTAATTCCGCATTTAAAATTTTATGAGTTGCAAGTAGTTAAAGTAGAAAATTTTTAATATAAATCGCATAATGATAATTTAAATTTTTCAGACTTATTTGAATGTTCAATGAAACATTTGGTTCTTTGAGCCGAATCTGAAGTGTGGTTTTTATACACTTTATAGACAAGTTTATTTCTACTTTGGAGAAATTCGCTTTTTTTATCTAAATTTATTATTCCCTCTCACAATTTTTTTAAGATTTACACCGTTACAAATAATTATGTTCTATTAAGATGAACGCAATGTTGAAGATCGAAATTAATGGCAAGTTACAAGTGAAAAAAATTGGATAACGAAGGAGGGCAAGAATTTTACAGCAGCTACCGTAGATTTAGATAAGAGCGCGCAGGCCACCAGAAGAATGCGGAGACACAATAGGTGCATAAGTAATCAAGAATTGATTTACAATATGCGGAGAAATTTCGCTTTCTCTACTAAATTCACTGATTTCAATGGATGTATCCAATGTGTATTAAAAAAAGGTTCCTTTCAAAATCGTAATAAAAAAATAAGAGAGGAATTAAGTTTTAAAAATATTACCACCACGAAATACCAAAACTAATTTTTTTCTAGCACTTAAATACTAGTGAGAAATATAATCAATCTAAAATAAAATCATTTTTCCTTTAATTAATAAATTGGGCGATACACCTAAAAGGATTTTAATTGATCTTACTTTATTGATTTAAATATTTCATGAGACGGTTAAGGATTTGCATCGCTTTATTTTAAGGTATAAATATATGTTGTCACGTTTTATCTTCCAGTACTTAAACAAAAGGCACTCAATCTTTCTGTCCTAAAAATTTAGACTTTTTCGATTACAGTCCTTGCAGCAGATGTTTTTGAAAATTTACAAAAAAGAAACGAGAAATTTCATTTTTAATTAACACTAGATCTTGGTAATCATTTTATTTAGAGACAAAAACTGTTCTTTAATTTAACCTCAGCGAATTTACTGCAAAAATTGCAAAACAAGTTTTAAAAAATCCTTATTGTAGTTTATTTAAAAATGGGCATCGAATTCTATTTTATAAATTTATGAAGCGAACATTTTGGGGGTGATCATTTGCACGACTGATTGATACTTGCAATTTAGATTAAATAATTTAACTGCATATTAATATACAATCTTCAAGTTATTAGCAATGTATTGCAACATCTACCAAAATTTAATTAAATATTTAGTCGTTTCAGGGTGCCGCTATCAAAGCAGTGCTAAGTCTTTCATTTGTATAGGCAACTTTTAGTCGGTGGAAAAGCCGATAACTTCGCGTCCTAAACACAGATGATAATTTGAGACCTTGCTTGAATAGGGAAGAGTACACACTTTAGAAATAAAAAATGCACGAGCCAAAATTTTTTCACTCAACAGTATAAAGATTTATATGACACTGACATACACTATTTGTATCTATATACTATCGCATTGCATGCGGGACACGTAGTAGTACGGTTTCTGAGAACCGATACTTGAGCACGGGTCTCGTACTAATACGGGTTAGTTGAACAACATGGTTTGTTTGTGGGTACAAAAATAACGGTAAATACAGGAAAACAAAGCCGAATGGCCTTGTCGACCACACCGATTCTGGAAAAATTGAGACAAATTAAAATTAGTTTTGATATCAGTCGCTGCGAAACCACACAACTGGAAAGTGGATTAAAAAAATCAATTTAGATTTAAAATTCACTTACTCTTTATCCTTGAGGAAATCAGTGAATTTTGCCTTTTCATAGAGGAAAATGCTTTGAACGTTAACTCACTGTAAAACATGATTAGTTTTGACTGCTCTTGAATGAAAAAAAGTTTATATATAACATAATTGGAAAAATTAAAACTTTATACAACTATTTCCGTTTGATTTTTCCTATTTACGATACTATTATAATTTATCCACTATAAATATACAATTTTTGTTTACAAAAATCGTATGTTTGTTATTTATATATTTCAATATAAAGTACGAAAAGTTGGTTAAAAGTTTAAATAATTTTCGATCTATTGAGATTAACAGAATAACTTAATTTACGTGCAAAATGTTTGCTCCAGATACAATTCCGCTGCGAGATGTACCCGCACCTAATCTGTTATAAACGTCGATTACTTTTATAACGAAATAAGTTTTGAGTTAAATTTTTAAAAATTGCAACACATTACAGTAACCGAAGAAAAAGCTGCCATTAGAATATTTCTCCTCTTTATCGTCGCTTGGTAATGTATTACGTTCCATTACTAGTTACAAAAGAATTAAATGTGCAAAAAGCAACACCATTATCTGATTAAACATCCGTTTTAACAGTTTGCAGTTCTCTGAACTGCCAACTATTAATCACTTAATAGAGTCGATAATGTGGTTTAATAATTCCGATTGCAAAACATTATATTAATTTTAATAAATTCAGATTAATAAAATTAATTATGCGAATTACTAACTTTAGATTATTTCAATTCAATGAAATCCCTGCAATAACGAACAAAAAGGACCCGAAATAATTACTTTTCGAATAACAACTTAATTCTGCTGAATTCAGTAAAATGGGAAGAATTTCTATAGTTAACTAGTCAACTTTTAAGACAATTTTGGGTTGTAATAAAAATAGATAAGATAATTAATGCATCGAACAGTTACAACTCTAAGAAAAGACTAACACGAATTCTCCATTTGGAATTACCAGCGGGTGACCGAGCGCCACTCGGAGAAAACGGGTATCGAAGCTAACTCGAAGATTTAAATTTTCAATTGTGATTTATCAAAACAATACATGCCATAAGAAATTTGTGAAACCATTGGTGAAAAGATAACCGGTTAAAGTGCACCATTGTAAATTATTCTAAACAAAGTTAGAGTTTGGTAAGGGAACTATTCTATACAAAGGTAAAGACTGAAGTGTGTTGAAGTTCAATATTTTTGACAAATTTATCAAGAAAAACCAAACATATATACATACATAAGAAACATATTATAAACCTATAACAGCATAAACATAAAACTTTATTAGTTCGCCATATTGGCTATAGATGGCAGCACGTTACCGCTTGAAAATTTAAGTAGCCATTATGGCGAACTAATAAAGTTTGAAAATATCCTATCTGTAACTCTGAACTGCTCGACCGTAGCGCTTCAACACCAGCGCCAATCGATTCCTCGTGGCCAAAAACCACAGACCCCCAAGTTTACCGGAGTTTATTAATTCTGGGGCGATTTTCGACTTGGCAACCGTTCCTCGTATTATAGTATTAGATCGATTTAATTTATAATTAGGAAGCTTAATAACTCTTTTTTTACTTAAAAGAAAACGATTTATGCGACTGGTATGAGTAACAACTAAAATTAGTAATCAATTTAAGACCAGAATTTATGATTCAGGTTTTGGTCCTATAATTTTAGCTTTCCTTCTTACAATTACAACGTTGCACAGATATTGGGTAATGCGACAAGTACACCGCTAATAATGGAAGCGTTGTGTACTTGAGGTTACGATTTGCCTAAAGTAAAAAAAAAGTTCTTATAATTCACAATTAAAATTTCGAATGAAGATTGTTTCTAATTTGCCTTATTTTAGGATATAGAGAAGGGCAAATTATATTGAAGCGTGTTTTGTCTCAAAAAAAAAAAAAAAAAAAAAAAAAAAAAACCCTCAAAAGCGGGTTTTTTTTTTAAATTCTAAGTAGAGTAACTAATAAACCCAAAGAATATAAACTTCCTTACTCATTTTAAAAACTTCATTTTACTGATAGTTGAGTTTTAAATATCGAAGTATTAAATTTAACATTTTTATTCATTTATATAAAAAAATTGAATAAGTCAGGCGATTAGAAAGGCAGTTAAGATTATTTTCCGACCTCAATGACGTTGCTAATTTTTGAATTTTGGGAGGGTATTTACCCAGCGGATAATACCAAAGACATCTGAACTAAAACTAAGACAGAAGATACAGAGCTACTATTTATGACTTCTTTTGCATGAATACGTTGAAAAATAAGTGCAAGTTTTTAACTGCAGAAATGCCAACTTAAACCATAATAGATCAATTAACACTCGTTTAAATTTCTATATTATTTACGGTTTACATTAAGATTATTTATGATTTATATTATGCTATTTATATTAAGATTTAAAAGTATGGTTAGAATAAGCTTGTTAAATTATAAGAATAATTTTAGAAAAATTACACTGACATTTATAAATTAAAAAATTAAAGGATATTTTTATAAAAAAATTAATTATTTGAGAAGTATTATGGTTACGCTTTGTAAGAGAAGATATACCTAGGAAACTATTTATACAGAAATACGGGATAATATCGAATAAAATTCCAGCCTGATGTTCGTAAATAAACACAAACAACAACAACATGTACCTACGGACCGCACAACAGTCGCATGCCAGCTCATAAAAAGGCGTCTGGATGCGAGATTTGTGGGTTTATAAGAGCCGTTTGTTGGCTAAATGCCTCCTTTTTCTTTTGCAGGAGGAGGATGCAATTCTTTCATAATTTACAAAAAAATTCAGACAAGATAATTTAAAATTACAAAAAAAAAAAAAAATTACAAAATAACACGCTTCTTTAAAAAGATTTGTAAAAAATATGACAAGTCTTGGTCAGCTGAAAGTCCAAAATATTAGTTCATAGATGCAGATTATTTTGTTCATATATTTAGTTCTTTTGACCTTATAGTTCTTTTTCACAGGGAGAAAAGTTATGTGCAAAGAATCCCAAGATCTTGCCTCTGTTCTTAAATATTTTCTGAAACAGAGCAGTTCGTCCTTTCAAAGTTTCAATGGAAGTCTTTGAATGTTGCACAAATAAGTTCATTACTTGTCGAATGCAATTCTTTTGACAGATACTTCATCTTTTCATAGAATGAACCATGCATTCTAGCCTCCATAGTCATGCAGTCATTTCTATTGAGTCTCCATGCAATCAGATGATCGTCGAGAGATTTGAAAAAGGAGAAAATTCTGTTAATTATTATGTACATAAAAGAAGTCAAAATACCATAAGCACTGAAAAGAAAAACCAAGAAATTCGGTCCAGACAAATATCCACTTAAGTCTGTTATAAACTGTTGAACTCGGAAGTAAACTTCTACCGTTTGCATTTGCCATTATGAAGGCAATGAAAAGTAATATTTGTAATTGTTTGTTTGAAATATCAGTTCCTCATATTAAACTAGATTAGCCAAACAAACTATATAGCCAATGCATAAGGATCAAGCTTTAATTTTTAAAAATATATTTGAAAAATCATTTAGTACATGAGACAAGATACAATTGCTGTAATTCTTCGGAACAAATTTTTTTTACGAGCATTATTTTAACAACTGGTGAAATTAAATACAATTCGTCTGAAGAGAAATATACCTGAAGCTAAAGCAAAAAGTCCTCCGAAGGAATTGTCTGATTTTGAAGCAAAGCACACGGGTTTAGAGTCTGATCTCATTTAAACTGAGAAAATTTTACAGAAAGAATAACTCAGTTTAAGCCCAGCTTAAAATGTTTAATACAAGCCCCTTATGTGTTGATGTAGTGCTCTTTACCTCTCGCTTTTGACTTGCAGAAAACTTAATGCAATTACACAGGCGTTTTAAATATCATTGGAATTCTGGGTCAGAAATATTTCCTTTTAAAGTTAAGTACGTGGACTACCTTTACACAAATAATCACAAATAGGATTATAGCGCAATCTCATTTAATGGTACAGTTTTAATTGCATACATTAGTAAAATGGCAGCTTTGTAAATAGATAAAAAAAATTTGTCACCTAATAATTGTATAAAATAAAATTACGAAAGTTCATTTGATTAAAGGCAGCTTTTCTATTTTTAATGATAATTTTTGATCATTGAAATTATCCTTCTCGGCAAGTTGGAGGCTACTCGATTCTTCATGTATATATTTTTAATTTCTCGCAATTCTTGAGGGAAAACAGTAAAATGCTGCATATGGAAGAATTTATAGTTAACAGTTTCATTCATATCACCTTTATTACATAATAAATAAAACTGAGCTTGATAAGAGTTATAAAGCATGCAAAAATATTTATTCTGAATTCAGCCTGTTAAGTGTGTAACTATTTCCAAATTATTACATATTCGAATATTTTATCATTCATTGCTGACAGTTTAAACAGATACTAATCCGCTTTGGGAAACCAGTTTGTTCGCCTTGATTTGAGTTTAAGAGCTGTTAAATGATTAAAATGAAATGCATTTTTCAAAAAAAAAAAAAAAAAATCGCATTATTTTATAAGACTGAAATACAGAAATTCAAATAAAGCAGTTTATAAAAAATTAAAAAGTAGATAGTATACTACAAAATAAAAGAGTAAAAATCACTCTAATTAATGAGTGGAAAGGAGCGCGATTGCATGATTTTATGAATTTGAATTATATCTTAACACTTAAAATCATTACTGAGCGAATGCTAGATCGAGCTCAATTTTTTTAAAAATTAAAATTTATGGGCAAAACAGAATAGAAATATTGATATATTTTTTTTTAAATCTTAAGATAACACAACGACCAATTTTGAAAACTAATTGATTTGGAAGATATCACTTCCGCATATTTCAACGATTCAACCCATTTTGTGCTATCCGAAACCTATTTCTTGATTGATTTTATCTCTGAGAGAATGGACTCTAGTGAAACGACAAAAATGCTCGAGAACATTGAATTCATTGCAGCTGTAAAAAAATTCACTGAAGTATTCTAAAACTCTTAGGGGGATTTGTTTCAATTTGACAATTTTCAGTCGACTGTAAGTAATAAGAAAGGATTTTCGCCCCGGATACGTTAATATTTTATGTATATAGAGAGATTCTTAATTACTTACAGCTTTTTAATAAAGTAATAAAAGATTTTATTTGCCAATGGGGAATTAAAAAAATATCAATTATAAAAGGAAAAAATATGTTTTAATACTGAAGTTGTTTTTTTCAATAGTTCGATCACAAAATAACTTTTGGAAAAGAAATGGATTTGCCTCGTCAGTTTTTTTAATAAATTATAACGTCCGCCTTCGTCAAATACAGTATACCCACAATAATACGACATATACATTTCATATCAAGAAAACCCATTTGAAAAAGTTTAAATAAATAAACAGAAAGATATTTTTTATGCAATAAATGAAAGAAAATATAATTCAAAATCCGAGCAGTCTCTTTTTTCAGGCTCAGACAGATAAACTGACATTCCTTAAATGTGAATCAACCAATTTACTAAAGTCAGCTTCATGATAAATATTTGCTTTGAATAGCCTAATATTAAACTTTCTAACTGAATGTAATCATATTTGAGGTAGAAATTACCAGCGTTGAAACAAAGACCTGCTAACTTTTAAGTATGTGACAAAATATATTACCTGATGGACTAAAGATCTTCAGCCTACAAAAAAATTCAAAGACCGTCAGATCTAAACATGATGAGAAAATTCCCAGACTTTTCAAGATTTAAAAAAAAAAACCGTAAAAACCAAACTCGCCGGCTAAAAATAAAAATCTACTTTCAGGAACTTCTGCATTAAAACAGCAGACCCCCGGCATAACATCGCATAAATGAATTTTAAAAGGTAACCTTTCGTCTCAAACTTCAGGACTCTCTAACAGTCTGAAGAAAGTGATTCAATGCACCAAAAATTTTTAGAGAGCCTCTCATCAACAAATATATTAAAAGTCAAAATACAGATTCAACTACCTCATAAGGAAAAGTAATCGCCAGTACCCACAGATGTTGGGGATTCAGTAAGTGATGAAAACGGGAAGAGGCATTCTTCACAGAAACCAAACATTTTCGGATTTATCATAAGCTAAAATGGATCACAGGATCTAATTATAGTAAAGAACAAGACAATTTTGTATTCCATGATAGAGAAAAAAAAAATGCTCTTTACGGAACTTGTCAAAGGCGTTAAACTTAACACCATGATAGGGGAAGACTGTTTTCAATATAGAGACAGTTAATATTCAACGTTCCTATGGCTCACAAAACCATTCCAACTACTGTCCTCTATCCTATGACTTGAATCTTTCTATTAGGTTGTTCGGAAAGTAATTTCGTTTTTTCCTGACAAAGGATTTAATTGCATTTTTCGCACCCAATTTCATACTTAAACCGCAAAATCATTTTATGTTTTAAGAGCTGATATAGCAAGGCTTGAGTGTGAAAAAGTGCAGCTTCTTCGCAGTAGTTTTTGGATGGTGCCCTTTTAAATATGGAGAGCAATTAACAGCATTTTCGTCATTTTTTTCTTTTTTGCTATAAAAGGTAAAAATGCTGTTCAAGCCAGAAATAAATTAGCCAATATGTGTAGAGAAGATGTGTTAACAGTTCATCAGTACCAGAACTGATTTGCAAAATTTTTCCTTCAAATGAGGAGGCCAAAAACCACCTCGATCAGTTTTTTTTTACAGCAAAGACCAAAACTTTTATGAGCGTGTAATCATGTTACTACCAAAAATATGGCAAAAGGACCAGAATGTCAATTTTATAATTTAATAAATAATTTATTCATTAAACGAAAATTTTTCATTTTGACAAAAAAATACGAAATGACTTTCCGAACAACCCAATATATTAGAGCAGATAATAAGCAATCAATTAAGATAAACCAATTAAAGAGAAGTTAACGTTAAATCCTCTGGGTCTCCAATTTTTATAGTACAATTATAAAAATTATGAACAACTCAAAATATCTCTTATTGTTTATCCAACATATTTTAAATTGGAAGATAAATGCTCCTTCGAAAATACCGTTCCAACTAGAAGTGCACATAACTGAGGACATATGGAACAACGAATCTACATAATTATCCCCAACATTTCCATCGAACAAAAAAAAATGGTAGGTCCAGCGAAACAAGGCAAATTTCTTCAGATCATGTAACCTTTGCAAGTTTTCGAAAATGTTCCAAATTTCACCCACCAGTTGAGAAATTGATTCCATGCATTATGTATTTGGTATATTTCTTATCGCATTAAAAAGAAACTTTGTATCTCAATGTCCTCTCGCCGATGACTGACTAGACTTATTTAAAATTTAACAAGCAAATAAAGAATAAAAATAATACAACTAGTCTGGTTGCTGAAAATTTACAACTTTCAATCCAATCATGGGGAAACTATTTCGAATCGAACTCCAGAAACGAGGAAAAATTATAACTTCTTCTCAAATCCAGGACTATCATTTAATTTTCTATTTCTTACTTCATTTTTAGAGCTTTAAAATCTATCATATGAAATGTATTACGTTATCATTTGGTTTCTTTACACCTGCATCTTCAGAATTTCTGTATCCCCATTATTTTAATCCTATTGTAGAGAATAGCTTCAAATATTCAATTTTAAAATGTAAAAGACTGCTTTCAAGTGTCCTTTAAATGCTACATTCGGTAAATATTGCTTATTTTATTTAATAACAGTTTATATATTTTCCACAATTATTTAGCACCTGCTACGCATCTTCTTAAAAATATCTCTTCGCCCCAAACTCAATCACATTTACTAATGTAATATGCATTTCAATACTATTAAAAATTTTATTCTGTATTTGTTTTGTTTGGTATATTTCTCATTTGAATTTGTTTCCAAAAGGATAAATTGTATTCTGTAAAGAATGTTTAATGTACCACTGATTCCATGTAATTTCCACAGCTTCCAATCAATTTCCGAATTGTTACAAGAAGTCAAATATCTAGAGGTTTTAGATTAGGCAAACGCATGCATCCACTTAGAGAAAATGGGTTTCTCTTTCCTACATATATTTGCACTAACTACAAAACGGAACTAACAAGGTTTTAAATTCAAACATTTGTATTTGTTGTAGTTATATCTATGAAACGACAGTTATAATTTTTAGTCAAATTTTGATTTCAATCAGATAAAAGAAATGCATCCAAAACGCAAATTCGATTTTGTAATACTATTATATTAACTTATTATAGTGATTGTCATATATTGATATTTGGTAACTTGTTCAACAATGGCATGCAGTTAATACGTATGTATGCTTTCTTTACTAAAAAGCACACAATTCTCATACGAAGGACGTTGAAAATAAAAATACCAAGTAATCTTAGCGTTCGCGAATTTATTCGGGATCAACAATTTTATTAAAGAGAGATGCTACATTTATTTTAAAATATTTCAAAAAGCGTCAGCAGACCATTCGCGATGATTTAGTTAGGCTATTTTAAAGTCGCTTTTTTGAAGTAAAAAGGGGGGGGGGTGCTTACAAATGCAAATGCGTTATGCTACCTAATAATCCTCCATATATTTGTCTCAGTATTTTGAAAAATATTGAATGTAAGGTGCTTAGAAAAGTATTAACCGATAGAGAACAGAAAAAATCTTTCGTTTAAATAATTTTTTTCATTTACCAAAAATTATCTGCTTTGATATAAATTTATGAAATAGCAAAAAGACTAGAAATGAAGGCATGCTTCTTTCATACTAGAATTTCCATACTTAGTAATTGAAAAAATAAACGGAATTGCTCAGCAGTGATCAGTTACATAAAAGTTGGCATATCTGTATTATAAAACTGCATTTTAACAATAAATATGTACAGTTTTCCATACAATTAAGAACTTTAGTTAACCTCACTAAGATGGAACAATTCCAAGAAGAGAAGAACCGAAATTGGGGAAGTTATTTTTGTTGAATGCTTGCTTTACTTTTTTTAAGGTGTGTTACTTTTATGCATAACGAATCTCGAATTCGCATACCACCAAGTTTTAAAACAAAACAGTTGTCTAAAAAGAAGTATAAAAAAGGTGGTATGTAGAACGACAAAATTTATAATGCGATATATTTCTACAAGAATGATTTTCACTTTAATATCCACCACATTTTCGAAATTGCAATTTCCCAACATTTTCATGCAAATTCCCTAATAGAGACGTTATTACTCCAACAACAATAACAAAAGTTTTGGATGAAGCGCAATGCCCAGATTTTTATTTTCAGATATCATAAGTATTTTGTACCATTTAGTTTAATGAAAAAAAAAATGGAATATGCATTTTGGATACCTTTTTGTCAATTGATAAAAATTAAAATTTTTCCCACAACATTAGTATTATGATCCATACTAAATTTTATTTATTTAAGCATCGAACTTTAATTATTGCAATTAGGTGCTAAAAAAAGTCTGTACCAAATTTTATTGATATAGCTTCTTATGTTTTTAATGATCATTTTCACTTGCTCAAGACAAACAAATTTCCTCCGAATGGATTTTATTCGAAATTTCTTAGGAACCTACAACTTTTTGGTAAAGACAGCATTCCAAATTTAATTTAATTAATTGAACATGCTTTCGAGTTTTGGTCATAGGCAGACAAAATTCTAAAAAATAGGGATTTCTAATTAAGGAAGATTTTAAAATGTTAATATCCATCGAAATTTGGCGATTAAATTCTTAAACTTTAATTCTTTTTCAATACTTCCTTTTTTGCAGGCTTCTTATACTAGAAAATATTTTTAGATCTATTGCATGCGTTTCGTTTTAATGAGACAACATTCGCCTTTTACCTGAATAGCTTTTTATACCTTCGATAAGTATGGAGATATTGCTAAGTTAAAATTTCACTCCCTCACCTTTGAGCAAGGTGATAACCTGTACGAACTAGCTTGTGATTTGTAGAAATATTATATTGTATTTTAAACAAGGTAATATTTTTGGAATATTAGGGATCAGCATTAGATAAGATCTGCAGTGGATTTTTTTTATGGTAGCATGAGAATCACAAAAATATTAACTCCCTAAAAGAATCCAAAATAAAGATTGGATTTTCATATTGTTTGCTAAGAATTAAGAACATAATAAATAGATTTGTTCAGTTCTGATAAAAATCTTCTAAGTTATTGGGGACATGATACTAAAATTAAAGAAATGAAATATTTTTTACAAATGTGCAGAGGTTAGCAGAATTCCAAGTCTGCTGGATTTCTGATAGCCTCTATGACATCGTAAATTGATCGGGGTTCTCTTACAACTAAAAGAAAAAGTCAATGCAGAATGGGCTTCACCTTTTGCTTGCGTTTATTAAAGAAGCTCGCAACTGCGGAACAGGATATACTAAATGCGATATGCGCTTATATTTTCAAATATGTGACCACAAAATGTCGCATTTAATAAAATGCTTCGTAATATTTTTTTTAAAGTGGCATGTTGATCTTCTGATAGCTTACCGAAGACCGAAATCCGACACCAATTGTGATTGATTCAATAAATAAAGCTGCCTGACTCATTAATTTATGGTAAGATGAAGAAATAAAGGTATAATTCCCGGAACTGCTTAGCTTTTTAACAACCATTTGTAAACATTTTCCCTCTTAGACACTTAATGCAGAAAAAAAAATGAATTTATAATAGAAATAGACCTCATATGGGTACAATCAAACGATAAATGATTTTATTATGACCAACAATTGTAGAAGCTGCAGATGAACCATAAATCTTTAATTACAATATGATAAATAAAAATGCATTGAAAAAGCAATATAAACTTATTTCACTTGATTTTTTTTAAGAAAAAGGAAATGTTATGAACACCTCTTATTTTTTTTTTTTAGAAAACTTTTATTCAAAGAAGTTTGTGGGGCAAACACTTTTTAACACAAGAAAGATGTCTTAAATATATACACATATATGTGTGAATGGTGACGATAAGTCTTTAGATATATTTTTTAACAAAGAAAATCAGAAAGTCATGCAATCATTTATTTCTGATCTTAGTTTAAATAGCTACTAGATCATAAATGGTCTTATTTATATTACTTTAGAAAAACTCCAAGACCAAACCGAGATATTTGACGAGATATTGGCTGAAATGCAAACCGTCTTGTTGATTATGCCAACTGTAACTCTCAATTATGAAAACCTAGCAGTGAAATAAAAGGGGCCCAGATCACACAGCAAAAAGAGAAAAGGAACCGATAACTATAATTTATCAGAAAGAAAGAGAAAAAGTATGAAAAGGAAATTTCAATCATCGATAGACCAGGATAAACTCGGTTTTGGAGTAGAAAATGGTAATAAAGGAGGCATATACAAGTCAGTGAAGATGAGATTAAGAGAGAATCTAGTAAATAATAAACTCTTTAAAGAAGAATTAAAGCTTACAAGTCCTCTTAAAGTAAATCCAGTAAATTCTATAATATAGTTGAAATAAACCTAGAAATCGATTCAGCTTTAAAGCAACAAAGGAAACATAATGAAATGATTCGCAATAGCAGTATAAAACATGAATATTTGATGAAATTGCATAGAGGAGCAAACTGAATAATTATATTATTGGATCCAACATATTTCAGTTATGTTTTGAGATCTGAAAATATTAACCGGGCCGATATAGATTAAATAGCAAGATAATACAAAATACTAAGGCAATGTTTAAATTGTTACAAGTTCGGTGACTCGATTAAAAATTGCTGTGATCAGGATAAGAACTTAATGTTTAAATTGTGGGGAAGAAAATCCTTATTGTAAAGAACACAAAAAGCATGTTGTAAAAATTATACAAGCTTAAATAACACATTTAAGGAAAATTTTGAAGAACCGTCGTATAAACGGTCTGATGCATGTTAAATCCGTCAGGGCTAAACGTCCTTCCGTCGGAGTGACATGGAAGTTGGAGAGATGGATGTGAACTTCGGAGTCGCCATCGTTATCGAACCGCAGTTTAAAATATCGATCTCCGTTCCAAAATAGTCCAGGTTAAACAAACGGAACATTAACGTGAGTAAAATTAAAACTTAAGCGAACTGGAATTCGTGAAGAAAAAAAGATTTATGATAACAAAAGTTCAATAATTTTTCACCTCATACTCACTGTATTTTGTTGAAACTCTCTATCGCCTTTGTAGCTTATTGATGCAAAATTTACTATATAAATCTGTATTTTGATATTTCCGAGCTCTAAATTTTTAAAGTTCCTCTTTTATTTCCTCTAGTTATAAAAGTACCTACAAGGGTGATGATTCAAGGGCAGCAGATAGTTTGAAGAACTACATGAACTATGTTTGTCCATAATTATTGAGCAGTGTATAGTTGCAATTTCGCTCGATTATTATCAAGAAAATGTTTTTCATATCTATATATTGTTCCCCAAACGAAAATTTGCAATGTATGCTAATAAACTTAGAAAGAATTTCAGTCAAGCATAGAAAATTTAAAATCTTATTAAATGGGGATTTTATTGCTAAAAACTGGCTTGTGGATAACTAGGTTCAGATTCGACAGGGTTAGATTTACTTGAAATTATTTTTCGTCAAGAAATTAATATATTGAATGAACCTGATTCTCTATAAATCTACAATTGCTTCAGAAAATCTAATTGTATTGATATCCTATTGAAGAAAAGTCTCCCAAGAAAAGAGAAAATTTGGATCATCTATTCAGACAGATCGCAGCAATCATAACTTATTTACTAAATACGGACAAACGGAGTTATTTCACTAAATTTTTGAAAAGGAATGAAATTAAAATATTACATTTTAGAGAGACCTCAAAATGCTAGTTGGCGCTTTTAAAGAAATTAATTTTATTCAAGAAAATCCAGAAATAGACAAAAAAGTAAATTAAAGGAATTTTATTAATTGGACAAATCAATATCAAGAAATCAAACCTAATAAAAATCCAACTTCTTGGTGGAATAGCATATTGAAAATTATGAGCAGAGGGTAAATGATTAGCTTTGGAAATTTTTACCACAACTATGGACCTTACTTTCAAACGAAGATAAAACCGAATTCATGGAATTCCCACCCTCAATTATAAATCAATGTTCCTCTGTGTATTAACGGTCAAGCCTTTGAAAAAGTTGACCATTTCAAATACCTATTCACAGTTATTAATGACAATAATAAGCCTGGAGCAGAAATTGACAAAATAAAAATGAATAAATGGCAATCAGAATAAAAATGGAAAATAAATGTTTCGTTGGACTGATAAAACAACTAAGTCAAACTTAATCAATCAAAAAACTAAACTAAGAATTTATAAGACTCATTATGCCTGTTATGCTAGTAAAACTTGGCCTCTTAACTCCAACACTCAAGCGCTCAATGAACATGTTTGAGAGGTTGGTTTGATTTGAGGTTTTATGGCACAAGAATCAATATGAAGGTTATACTAAGCCAAACAAGTTTGTTTCTAATTCAAAGTTCAATTTAAAAAACAGTTTCTAGAAAAGTATTACTATTGGTAAAAAGTTGAAAAATTACAAAATGTCAAAACGAAGTCGAAATGGTGAATTCAGATTAAAGAATAAAAACCAATAGATTTTAAAAACACAAAAAGGTTCTTATGTGGATTTTTGCCAAGCAACAAAGGCAAAATCACTGCTGGGGGTTTGAAGTAAAACAATAGTTGGGCATTAAAACATGGGCATTCAATAAGGATACGATAAACTGTTAATCCACAATCACAATGTGGGTGTATTGGAAATTGATCATTTAATAATAGATGTCTATGTGTGAATCTATTGTGACCTATTCTCAGACGAGTTCAGTTCAGTTCAATTCAGATGAGTGCGATTCTAAGAAGGCCAATTTTCTATGATAAGCTTGCAGGTATGAAGGTTGTTTAGGGTTTGCAAGTTTATGTAAAGACATCTTTTTGCCTGTTTCTTCAAATCGCATACAGGTATGGGTGCTTCTAAAAAACAAGTTGCGGATTTGGCACTTTTATCTGCCTGCTCATTACCGCATATTCCAACATGGGATGGTATCCAGCAGAATAAAATTGTACAGCCATGAGAGATAATTTTATAAAATAAGTTAAAAATCTTTTAAATATTTGGATGAGTATGATTCTGGAGCAATTTTAAAGACAGTAAAAACTTAAAGAATCAATGCCAATAATATGGTTTCCACTAGATCCAATTAAAATTTCTAATAAAGCATATAAAACTGCAGTAGTATCAGCAGTAAATATGGAACAAAATGAATTAAATCGACATGAAATTTTATCTTGAAAAACCACACCGAATGAGGCTTGGGTAAATGTTTAAAACCATCTGTGTAAATAGCACCAGTTTAACGTTTCCTCTCAATGTACATATACATGTTGTGGATGAACTCTGATTACGAGGTCTCCTTGACAGCGATGTATCTGGACTTCGCGATACTCTGTTCATTTATTTTAAACAATCTACTGACAAGTCAGAGTCATTTACGTACATATTGTCGCTCGACGAGCGAACAGTATACGCTTGTATTCAAAGTTTTATCCACGACTCACATGATTAAGGATTCATTTTATAGTGAGATTAAAGATAAATAAATAAGTTACTTTCCATTTATAAGCAGTTTTTATGATTTTTATTTTATTTTTAGACATAAATACTCCCTTAAAATGAATAATTATAGCCAAAAGAAAGTTTAAAGACAGACAATTCCATTGGAAACAAAAATTCTAATCCTAAATAGACTAGCAGATGGTGAAGGATCCACAGCTGTTGCTAATGAATTTAAATTAGATGAATCCACGATCAGAGCTATACACAAACGAGCGAATAAAATATATGAATCTCTTAATAATGCAACAAACGACAGTAATAAAAAAGCATCGTATTCGAGATATGTTGTAAGAGGGCAGACGGAAAAGGCTCTCTTGTTGTGGGTTAAAGATTTAACTAAAAAACGAATCCCCATTCACAAAGAATTAATTCAAGAAAAAGCTAGACAGTATTTCAGCCAAATGAAGGATTTAAAACCAAGTTCGTCATCCTGTTTACGGAACGTGAAATTTTCTGCGAGCAATGGCGCCATTTGCTGGAGTTTTACAACGGTACGCACTTCACAATGTGAAAGTACAAGGCAAGGATCATTACGGCATATTCCAACATGGGATGGTATCCAGCAGAATAAAATTGTACAGCCATGAGAGATAATTTTATAAAATAAGTTAAAAATCTTTTAAATATTTGGATGAGTATGATTTTGGAGCAATTTTAAAGACAGTAAAAACTTAAAGAATCAATGCCAATAATATGGTTTCCACTAGATCCAATTAAAATTTCTAATAAAGCATATAAAACTGCAGTAGTATCAGCAGTAAATATGGAACAAAATGAATTAAATCGACATGAAATTTTATCTGGAAAAACCACACCGAATGAGGCTTGGGTAAATGTCTAAAACCATCTGTGTAAACAGGAATGAAAGACTAATAATGAGAACCACATTCAAGGAATAATTTTTGATAAATAATATCTGTTGTGTCCAATTTGCTGAAGTTTTCCAAAGGATTAAGAAATTAAAAGGCGTGGATTCTCAAAGGAAGAAAACTTTTAAATGTTTGTGGGGGATAATTCTAGATGATTCTTATTTAGTTCTGATAAAATAGTCCGCACTCTTGTGAAAAATATGGGTTCAAAATTCCTTTTAGCTTCTTGCAAACGTAGCAGTAAAGGTCAAAGTTTAAAAGCATAATATGGATGGCTAGGATGAGATTGAATTCTAAAATAATAATTTAAAGAAAGCATTTGTCTTCTAAGGTGTAAATCTGGTTCATAATCCTCAACATATAAACTTAACTGGAGAGGTATGGAAAGCTGCAGAACATATTCTAAGAGCTGCATGGTAGACAAGGTCAATTTTTGTGGGAATGCTTTTCCTAGCTGAGACATAGATCGCGCACCCATAATCTATTTTCGAAAGGATGTTAGCTCTATAAACCATCAGCAATCGAGTTCTGTCTGCTCCCCAATATGTATTAGAACTTTCAAGATATTTAAAAGCCCTGTCATATTTTTTTCGTAAAAAGATGGGATTGAAACGTCAGCTTCTTAAAAAAAGTGAATCTTAAGAAATGAATTTCATTGAGAGAAGGAATTTTTTTGACCATATAAAATAATTTCAGATCCTGGAGGAAGATTTCTCTTCCGACAAAAATGCACTCCCTCTGTTTTTGCGAATGAGAAAATGAAACCATTTAAAACCTACTTGTTCGAAAGAAAGATTCTTAGAACTATATTTGACTCGGTAATAGCGAGTGATTTATTTTTATGCGGTATATGAATCGTAACGGCGTTAGCACCAGTTTAACGTTTCCTCTCAATGTACATATACATGTTGTGGATGAACTCAGATTACGAGGTCTCCTTGACAACGATGTATCTGGACTTCCGATACTCTGTTCATTTATTTTAAACAATCTACTGACAAGTCAGAGTCATTTACGTACATATTGTCGCTCAACGAGCGAACAGTATACGCTTCGTATTCAAAGTTTTATCCACGACTCACGTGATTAAGGATTCATTTTATAGTGAGATTAAAGATAAATAAATAAGTTACTTTCCATTTATAAGCAGTTTTTATGATTTTTATTTTACTTTTAGACATAAATACTCCCTTAAAATGAATAATTATAGCCAAAAGAAAGTTTAAAGACAGACAATTCCATTGGAAACAAAAATTCTAATCCTAAATAGACTAGCAGATGGTGAAGGATCCACAGCTGTTGCTAATGAATTTAAATTAGATGAATCCACGATCAGAGCTATACACAAACGAGCGAATAAAATATATGAATCTCTTAATAATGCAACAAACGACAGTAATAAAAAAAGCATCGTATTCGTGATATGTTGTAATAGGGCAGATGGAAAAGGCTCTCTTGTTGTGGGTTAAAGATTTAACTAAAAAACGAATCCCCGTTCACAAAGAATTAATTCAAGGAAAAGCTAGAGAGTATTTCAACCAACTGAAGGATTTAAAACCAAGTTCGTCATCCTGTTTACGGAACGTGAAATTTTCTGTGAGCAATGGCGCCATTTGCTGGAGCTTTACAACGGTACGCACTTCACAATGTGAAAGTACAAGGCAAGGCAGCGCCCGCCGATGAAACAATTGCTCTGAATTATCGCAAAGTATTAGCGGAAATTATTGATGATGGCGGATATTGCCCATATCAAGTATTTAATGCAGATGAGACTGAGTTATTCTGGAAAAAGATGCCCAGCTGAACATTCATTGCGAAATCGGGGAAAACTGATTTTAAAGCAGCAAAGGATTGAATCACACTTCTTTGCAGTAACGCCTCTGGTGCAAAGATGTTAACAACACTTGTTATAAACAAAGCTTTACAGCCGCGTGTGCTAAAAGGCGTAAATGTATCTGAATATCCAGTACACTTCATGGCCAATAAAAAAGCAAGGGTCACATCAGCTGTATTTGCAACATGGTTCAACGATTCTTTTGTACCAGAAGTTGAAAAATACATGGTCTTCCGTTTACAATGTTGCTAATTGTAGATAATGTACCCTGTCTTCCCTGTATAGAACATCCTAATGTACAAATAGTGTTTTTACCACCAAATACGACTAGACTTATACAACCACTGGTTCAAGGCATAATCGCAAATTTTAAGAAACGTTACAGTGAAAGCTCCTTATTCGCGCTTCCTTCATTCGCGGTTTCACTACTCGCGGATGAAAAAAATGCGACCCAATTCCTATATTCGCGGTTTCTTTATTCAACCAGCCAGTGTTTTGGCGTGCTAATAAGAAAGCGCGTGTTACAAGTGCTATTTTTTGTGACTGGATCCTGAATTGTTTTGTTTCTGTTGAAACTTATTTTAAAAAAAACAACAGAATTCATGCTTTAAAGCACTTTTAGTTTCGGACAATGCACCAGGTCATCTTAGCGAACTTGTAACTATGCATCCAAATATAAAAGGGGCATTTTTACCTCCCAACACGACGGCTTTGCTTCAACCTATGGACCAAGAAATAATCCAGGCCTTTAAAGCTCTATTACATTAGACGAACCTTCAAAATCATATTGGATAATATGGAAAGTAATCCTGATATGAATGTTATCGAATGCTGGAAGAAATTCGACATAGCAAAAGGCATAGTAAACATAAAAGAATCATTGGAAGAATTGAAACCACACACATTGAAGTCATGCTGGAAAAAACTGGCCTTCGGAAAATGACGAAGAATCTGTGCAAGTTCAAACTTTGACTGCAAACTTAGCCGAAATTGCAAATGGAATAGGACGAGATGGGTTCGAATACATATAATCAAGTGACATTCAGGAATTGCTTGAATTCGCAAGATGAAGATTTGACAGAAACCGACTTGGAGGAAATATTAAATTCACAACTCATTGAAGAAGAGGTTTCAACAAGCACTGGAAACTTGACATTTAGTTTGAAAAATCTTAGTGAAGGTTTAAGAATGGCAAATGAGCTTAGCGATTTCTTTATGAAAATTGATCCATCTATGGATCGAAGTCTTATTTTTAAGAGGCAAATTGCTAATGCAACTGCTGCGTCTGAATGGAAGGAGCTTTTATAAACTGCCAAGCAAGAGAAAATGACAAAATTCTTCAAACCATTGCCTCAGCCTTAAGATAATTAATCAAAATGTTCAAAAACTTCAATTAATTTGATTTTTTATATATTTATTTTTTTATTGTTTTGTCACCTAGGAACGTATCCCTTATAATCCCATATGAATTACCATTCTGTATTCACGGTTTCTGTATTCGCGGCATATTTATGGAACATATACCTCGCAAATAAAGAGCCTTTACTGTATATCATATTAACTTTTAGCTACATTTTGAAAAGGCTAGAGCATGATAAATTAAGCCTGACTGAAGTTTGGAAAAAAATTCAATTTTAGACTGCATAAACCATATTATTGCAGAAATAGGACAAATAAAACAACACACAATAAATTCGTGCAAGAAAGTGATCTGGCCTAAATGTGTAAGTATTGGAAAGGTTACCGAAAGCGAGTCAACGTTATTATCTCAAATTAGTGCGCTCACACATGACATCGGCGGAGAAGGCTGCGATATTTTCGACGAAAATGACCTGGACGAGATGATTGAGGACCAAACTGTCTATGATAGTGACATTATCAATAGTTTGATAGATTATGAAAATGGACAAGAAGAACCGGAATCTATTACAGCAGATAAAATATATGCAGGGATCCAGATTTCTAAAAAATTGGAAATGCCATTTCTTAAAATAGATACGCGCTTTGGCGCGGAAAGGCTCTTAAAATTCCAAAAAGAGCTGAGATCACTATGTCTCACTATCGTGACGTTTACAAGCAATTGACCAGTTGACCGTCGTCACTAAAACTGATCACTCACTTTATGGTACCAAAAATCAAATCAATTGAAATCCTATCTTCAAACGATGAAAGCGATTTTCAACCAATTCATCACAAGATGCGCGTTTTGGATTACGAGTAGCAGCAAACTATTTAATGTAGAATTTGAAACTTTCTCCATGTGTATGTACAATGAAGAATTAAATATTTTGCAATTTCTTTAGATCTAATTTAATTATTTAATTTAATTGAAAGCATTTTCTTATCTATTACATAAATCATTGATGTATTTTCTAAGTCCGACTTTTTTTATGCGGTTCCTATCCACTGCACAAAAAAAAATTAGGTAGTATAATAAACAACTTTGTACAATATATGTAAGAATTTAAAAAAATTCCGAATATTTTTTTTGTTCGATTTCTTTTATGCAGTCCCTATCCACCGCACAAAAACAGGTTTTACTGCATTCCCTATTAAAAGATGCAGATCCCCAATTTGCTATTTATGAATTGAAATGAACTGTTAGTTTACTAAATTAATGAATCAGTGTTTAAGAATTGGATACTTTCCTCGGGCAGGAAAGTTGCTGAAATGATCTTATTACCCAAGTAATTTAAGTAAATACTAGTGAATATCTAAGTAACTATTAGTCTTCCTGTTTGGGGGAAGTTAGAGTTTATGGACTGCCTAGAAATTAATCAGTATATTAAACAAAAACCAAAATGAATTTTTAAAAAAACGTGAAACAACCTGATGGGAAGATAATTGAAATGTAGTAAATTTTGAATCCAAAGCTAAGATGATAAACTAATAAAATGCATAATCTCCTTGGTTACAGAGAATTCAATCAATAGCAAGATGTAAAGAATATTCTTATAAAATATTAAACAAAAAATTAGATGAATGGATAAACTGTATTTTTAGAAGATCATACCGAACTCTTGCCTAATGAATTTGAAATCGTAATCTGGGAGTTCTATATGATTTATTATGGGTCAGAACTTTGAATAATTGTCATGAGTTAAAACAATTTAAGGAAAATCCAGAATATAAAATACAAGCATTTGCAGACTGCATCTTATTTCCTTCAAAAGAGCCTATCAATTTTACAGAAAATGGAAACGGGTCATTAATTTGAAATTTAGATTAAATATCATTACATTATGTTATAGGAGTATTTCTCATTTCCCAGGAATTAAGTTATATGATACAAGAATGGATTACTCAAAAGAACTTAAATATTTGGGATTTTTTTAATACGAATTTGTCTTTTATGCTTTGTCTTAATTATCTTCAATGAAAATTGGAGAAATTATCGAAAAAAATGAGACTTACGAAAGTTCACTGGCTATTATGAAAGATATTTATAAATTATATTTGAAAAAATTATGTATATCTTAGAATTTTCGTTACGAGACATATAAAATAGAGAAACAAACTTCTTCAAGTCCAATTACTTTATTTGCTAAATTTTACTAAACCCTATAGGATAGTTTCAAAGGAGGCAATTCATTTTTTAACTGACTAACTCCTTCAAATCGATTTGGGCAGTGAGAAATTTACAATTCATTGGTAGCTGACATCAAATTTTGTTAAAGAAAAAAAAAATCAAATATAAATTTTGATTATGAAAACGATATTGTTATATAAACGAATGTTCAATCGATTTCATGTAAATATTTTAAGGCTGCCATTGAAAAAGAATGCAACATTTATAATGATGGCTCAAAGATGAAAGATGGGAGTTTAGACTCGGTATTTCAATTATATTTCAAAATATCGCGATATATTTAGCTGACTGATGGGCAACTGTCTTAAAGGCTGAAGATGAATCAATATCCTCAGCAATGAATTTTACTATAGAAAAAAGAATAGCAAATGTTTATTTTATTTCTGATTCTAAATCTATGTTAATGTCCTAGAAATGTAAGAGTAATTATATTGGATATGATTGATAAAACTGTAGATTCTTATTCAGATATAAACGTGGCTTGAAAAAAAGCACATAATGGTTATTATGGAAATGGAATTGATTACCTAATCAAAAAGGCGTTAGAGAGTAATAGAAAGTACTAAATAAAATCTAAAGTAAAACTAAAAGCAGAAACGTATAAAAGATTATGAATCTACAGCAAATCCATTTGAAAAATTTTAATAAAAGGTATTAAAAAAAGAAATATCTGAAGTTAAATTAATTAGCATTTGTTAAAATAAATTTGTTTCATGTTCACGCCACACGCCAATAGGTGTCGTTTCGATCGAGGAAAATATTCTCATTTTTTTTTTCATTGGTATTTGTGAGAAAATCTTCTGTGTTGGAGAAGTGGCATCCAATGCTTTTTTGGAGTGATGTCCTAATCTGTTGAAGTCAAATAAACTAGTGTTTACAAGAATGTTTCTTAATTAGTGTTTGAACAATACAAAACTGGTCGGTCGGCTACGAAGTAGTAAATCAGCGAAATGTGAATTTTTGTGAAAAAGTTGCCAAGAGTTTCGTTTTCCCGAGAGTGTGCCTAATGGAATTTCGTTTCATCATTATTGGATTTATTTCCGTTTTGGTTTCTGGGTAACTGTGAGTACACTTTGTTTATTTAATTATGTTTTCCAAATTTGTGTATTAATTTCGTTTTTATGAATTGCATATAGTCAGAGTTCTCTTTTCAATCAAAATGCTTTCAAAACTTAAAAAGAGTGAGTTAGTTGAAGTTGCCGAAGAACTAGAAATTAGTATTCCTTCGGGTGCAAAAATAGTTACTATTAAATAGTTAATTGAAAAAAGCGATATTTATAGAGATAATTATGAAATCGTAAATAATATGGTTGTGTCAATAATTGAAAGAAAAAAGGAGTACGAGAAAAATGAAGCACAAAAACTAGAATTAGAAAAACTTAAACTCGCGCAATAAGAGAAACAACTTGAGCTTGCGAATTTACAAAAAGAATTAACACAAAAGGTGAATGTGACAAATAGCGATTCCGATTCGAATGTTAGTTTAGAAAGTTTGCTGAAGAGCGTCAAGACTTTAACAATACCCGTTCCTACACGTGCAGAATCGTATAATTTATTTTTCCAATCGCTTGAAAGAGCTTTCAAAACCAAAACTGTCCCAGAACAATTTAAGTCAGAAATTCTATTAAACATCTTAGGCGAAAAGGCTACCAATTTAATGATATATTTAAGTGAAGATGAATTGGGTAAGTACGACAAATTAAAGGAATTAGTTTTGAAGGAATTTCAATTCACCCCACAAGAAGTTTTAAATAATTTCCGTAAAGCGAAAAAACGTCCAAACGAAAGTTATATCCAATTTGCCTCGCGTCTTAGTGCAGCATTTGATTATTATTGTCTATTAAGAAAGGTAAATTATTTCAAGGGAGTTTGTGAACTCATGGTTTCTGAAAAAATATTTGATTCGTTAGATCGTGAACTACAAATTCATATTGGCGTGAAACAAGGTGAATCTTGGTATGTGCCACAAGATTTGGCCAAGCATTACGATATTTATGTATCGTCAAAATTAAAAAACGTTAGTAATGTGTTTTCACGACCTCAAGTTGTAAACCATTCACAAAAATATCGTAAAGAATACAGTACACAAAAAGTATTTGTATCGGAAGTTAAAACTTCGAAATGTGTAGTCTGTAAATCTAATGAAAAGCATTCTCTAAATGTTTGTCCGGTGTTCAAAGATATGCCTGTTAATGAGAGAATTGAGGCAGTTAAAAATAAGCAATTGTGTTTTAATTGTTTAAATCACCACAAAGTTGCTAACTGTTATTCAAAATCCGGCTGTTTTATTTGCAAAAAACGACATAACTCTTTTGCACTTAGGAGAAACCGAAACTGAACCTCGTCCGCGGAATGCAAGCATAGCGTTAAATCCAAGGTCAAATGTATTCGCTCCACGAAGTGAAAATACCGATCCCAGTAGTAACTCCTCGCAACTGTCAAATGAGCCATCTGCTATCAGTAACAGCGCACATTCATTTACTGCTACAAGCGTAAATGTAAACAAAGTAATTTTATTAAGTACTGCGAATGTGATGATTCAGAATAATGTTGGAATATTTACGAGTGCCCGCGCTTTACTTGATGTTGGCAGCATGAGTCATTTCCTCTCAAAACGGTTAGCAGATAAATTGAATTTGAAAAAAGAAAAAATATATATATAGTGGTTTCTGGACTAAATCAGTCATCTTCGGTTGTTAACTGAATCATAAAAACAAAAACTTCGAACTTTAGCGGAAGCTTTGAAAAGGAAATTGAGTTATTAGTAGTACCGCAAATAACAGATTATATACCCTCCAGAGAATTTGACATTAGTACGCTAGAAGTAGATAGTTTCAATTTAGCGGACGTGAATTTCAATAAAAGTGAAGAGGTTGATATTTTATTAGGGGCTCAAATATTTTATCAACTTTTAAGAGAGGGTCAAATTAGGTTTCCGGGTACAGACATTGTTTTTCAAAATACTGTGTTTGGATTTGTTGCTACCGGAACTGTTCCAATGGAAAATGAAACTACTGTTCATTGTGGGTTAATAATAGAGGATTTGGCTGCAAATTTAAGGAATTTTTGGGAAATTGAAGGCGTTGAGGGGGACAAATTACAAAAGGAAGAGGAGTTAATATGTGAGAACCATTTTATGAAAACACATTTCAGAAGGGATGATGGAAGCTATGTCGTTAAAATGCCGTTTAAGAAAGAACCCCCATGTTTAGGTGAATCAAAACACATAACGACTAAAAGATTTAATTCCCTTTGGAAACGTTTGAAAAGAGAAGAGTATATGCAATTATACCGGGAATTTTTAACTGAGTATGAAAATTTGGGGCATATGCAGGTAACTTGTGAAACGCCAAGGTATATTATGCCTCATCATGGCGTTTTTAGCCAGATAGTAGTACTACAAAATTACGCGTTGTTTTTAACGCATCGGAGGCAACGTCATCTGGACAATCGCTTAATGATAATTTATATTCAGGATCTGTTGTCCAAGATGATTTGTTCTCTATTTTGTTGCGATTTCGAAAACATTCTGTAGTTTTCACCGCCGATATAAAAAAGATGTCAAATTTGGATACATCCGGATCAGTGTAATTTACAATGTATCTTATGGAAAGGTTTAGAGGAAGAGAATTTACGTGTTGCTCACTGTTACCTACGGAACACCATGCGCCCCTTACTTGGCGACCAGAGTATTACAGCAAATATGTTGTGATGAGCAAGACAATTATCCTTTGGCTGGCAAGGAGTTTTACGTCGACGGCATCCTAAGTTATCTTGTGCCATTGAACTACAAGAACAGTTATTAAAATCAGCTGGCATGGAGCTTCATAAGTGGAGCTCAAATCATCCTGGTTAGTTACAAAAAGTTCCAAAGTCGGACCGAGAATACAAATTCGATAATCCTAACTCAGCAACATTGAAAACTTTGGGATTACAATTTAATCCTGAAGAGGATACATTTAGTTTCAGTGTTCAAAAAATTGTGAGTCCTGCAACTAAGCGAACAATGTTATCGGATATATCCAGATTATTTGATCCTTTAGGTCTCTTAGGACCTTTGATAATTACTGCTAAGATTTTCTTACAGAAGTTATGGATTTTGAAAATTGATTGGGACGATGAAGTTCCCTTACACTTAAGTAGAGAGTGGGAAAAATTCAGTTCTGAACTGAGCCAATTAAAAAATTTAACTGTAAAACGACATGTTTTAAATTCTAAGGCGCTGAAAGTACAACTTATAGGCTTCGGAGATGCTTCAAAAGATGCATACGGTTGTGCCGTCTACATTAGGTCTGTATCAAGGTATGGTGACATTAAGGTGTCACTTTTGTGCAGCAAATCGCGTGTGGCTCCCATATAAGAAATAAGTATCTCACGTTTGGAGCTGTGTACTGCAGATTTACTTTCGAGACTTATCGTCAAGGTTCTGTCGTCCTTGCAACTAGACATTCATGACGTACATTTGTACTCGGACTCCACCGTGGTGCTGGCCTGGATCAAAACCCCACCTAGCTCTCTGAAAGTCTTTGTTGCAAATCGAGTCACCAGAATTCAAGAGAATACTAAGAGCTTTCATTGGCATTATGTTCATACTGCTGAGAATCCTGATTGATTTTACGAGGGATTTTTCCTTCAAAGATCCAACAATTAGACATTTGGTGAAATGGACCTTCTTTCCTGTCTTCTAGTTGCTGGCCGCACTTAAAGGGCAATCCTGATGTCTCAGATGATGAATTTTTCCTAGAGGTGAAAGGAACTGCAAAGAACTCAGAGATGAATAATGATCCTGTGATTCACCTTTCCCTTTGTACTAATCCTAGTTTTTTTAGAGTGTCTTTTAGAAATAAGTAACAATTACATAAACATTGTTCGTGTTTTAAGTTATGTTTTCAGGTTTGTCAGGAACCTAAAAGGCACAGTGAGAACAACAGGTCCACTGAATGCCGAAGAGTTGAACGATGCAGAGACATTTTTAATTAAAGGTGTCCAAACCTTGACATTTGCTAAGGACATCAGTAGTCTCCAAAACCACCACTGTGTGCCTCCAGGTAGTAAATTAAAAACTCTGAATTCTTTCCTGGATTCTAAAGGATTGTTAAGAGTCGGAGGACGGTTGTGTAACAGTAATTTTAGTTTTAATAAAAAGCATCAGATAATTTTGCCAAAAGGCCACAGGTTAACTCTAATTATAATAGAACATTTTCATAAGAAATATTTATATGTTGGTGCTTCTTCATTACCCTTTCTTGTTAGAGAAAAATTATGGCCTCTGAGTGGACGTAATAGTGGCAGAAAAATTGTTCATCAATGTATCATTTGTTTCAGAGTACAACCAATTGTGTCTAGTCCAATCATGGGCAATTTGCCCAAGGAAAGAGTTTCTCCAGATTTTGCTTTTAATTGTGCTGGGGTCGATTTTTGTGGGCCGTTTTATAATAAGGATAAGGCTCAGCGTAAAGGTGCTTTACATAAAATCTATATTTGTATGTTTTTGTTTTAAAGCAGTGCATATTGAAATTGTTTCAGATTTGAATTCCAATTCATTTATAGCGACTCTAAAGAGATTCATGGCTCGCAGAGGTAAGTGTGCAAAGCTGTTTTCAGACAACGCAAAAAACTTTGTAGGAGCTAATAAAGAAATTCAAAGGCTTCATGAAATGGTTAGAAAACCAGATGAAAAGCTGGCAGGCTATTTAAGTGCAAAAGGTATTGATTGGAAGTTTATTCCACCGAGATCCTCACACTTTGGCGGCCTTTGGGAGGCAGCTATAAGGTCATTCAAATACCATCTAAAAAGAGTTGTTAAGGGAATAAACTTAACGTAAGGAGAGTTCTTAACGGTTATTGTGCAAATTGAGGGAATTTTGAATTCTCGACATCTTTGTCCTTTGTCAGCTAACGAGGATGATTTTTGTCGTGTATGTCAGGTAGGCCGAGAGACGATACGATTCGTTTTACATGCACACAAAAGACATTTATTTGCATTAAGATACACAGGCACGAACGAGCATAACAACTACCACGAACAAGTACAACACGAAAACTACGTCACACAGATTCTCTCATTTGGCTGTTGCCAGATACATAACAGTTCCTCCCCGACAAAATATAGAGTCACAGGTCGAGTCTCTTTGGAGGTCTCCTGATTCGGGTTGAGCGTCGGAGTGGCACATCAGCTTTCGGCTTTCCGGAAGCGTCTGGTACCGACCCAGGCGGCATATCATCACCTGGAGTGGCAGGTACAGGTACATCTCTAGATTCAGGGACAACTTGAGGTACAGGTGCAGGCGGTTCCAATTCAGCAACATCATCGGATACTGGCTCATCTGGAAAATTCAATTCTTTATCGTAAATTGGAATTTCAGTAGCAGCTTGGGATAATTCAATCGACTTCCCACATTTCCTTATTTGATCTACGTGTCTCTTCCAAATTTCATTTCCAACTTGTATGCTATAACTCAAAGTTCCATCTCTGTTTATAATTGTTCCAATTTTCCATTTGTTAGGTCCGGAATAATTTCTTACGGCTACTTTCTCCCCTTCCTGAAACTCACGCAAGATAGATTCTGTGTCAAGTCTCGAACTCTGTTTCTGAACAACTTTGTCTCTCAAGTTTGGTTTAAAAAGATCAAGCCTAGTGCGAATACATCTCTTCAAAAACAAGGCACTCGGAGTTTCTCCCGTGAGAGAATGTGGAGTTATTCTATACTGTAATAAAAATCTTTGTAATTTCACATTTAGATCTCCAGAATCACCTCTACTTGATTTCAACGAAGCTTTGAATAACTGCACTATTCTTTCTGCCTGTCCGTTCGTAGCAGGATGGTACGGTGCTGAAGTTATATGTTTAATATTATTCAGTTTCAAAAAGTGTTGAAATTCGTAACCAGTAAAACTTGCGCCGTTATCATTAACCAAAGTTAAGGGAATTCCATAATGAGCAAAAAGAATACGAAGATGATGAATTGTATAACTAGCTGTAATATTTTTCATCGGAATGACTTCTATCCACTTCGAATATGCATCAGTGACTACAAAAAACATTTTCCCCATAAAAGGACCAGCGTAGTCAACGTGTATCCTTTGCCAGGGTCCATTTGGCCATTCCCAAGGATGTCGATTTATCCTTGCTAGTTCGTTCCTCGTTGCGATACAAGCTGAACAGTTCTGAACAAAATTGGCTATACTGGCATCAATACCTTGCCAATAGCAGTAGCTTCTAGCTATGGCCTTCATTTTGACAATTCCAGGATGTCCAACATGAAGTTCTTCCAAAACTTGATTCTGGTACTTTTCAGGAATGCATACTCTGTGACCATACATTATGCAACCATTTTGCAATGAAAATTCAGATTCTCTACCTTTCCAAGGCACAGGTAATTCAGTTCCAGATTTTAAACTTTCATACAGTTCGAACAATTTCCTATCAGTTTTAGTAGCTCTAGCTATGTCAGTTGCTGTAACAGGCATTAATTCAATTTGCGAAATATTTGTCACGTCTGCTTCAGTCAAGTACTCACAGTCCCTGTCAATTGCTAGTGGTAACCGTGAAAGTGCATCGGCATTGCCATGATTCTTAGTGTTTCGATACTTGATTGTATAACTGAATGCTTGGAAAAAAAGTGCATAATGAACCATTCGTGTTGCTGATAGACATGGTAAACTACGATTAGGTGCAAAAATTGATACTAGGGGTTTATGATCGGTTACGAGATCAAAATGTCGACCAAATAAATATTGATAAAATCTCTTCACTCCCCATACGATACTCAATGCTTCCTTGTCTATCTGCGAATAATTACGTTCCGTTTTAGTCAATGACCTTGATGCAAACATTGCTGGTTTTTCTGAACCATCTGGCATAATGTGGATTAAAACTGCTCCTATTCCAACTGGTGATGCATCAGTTTGTAATACAAGAGGTAACTTAGGATCATAATGGCATAAAATTCGGTCTGAAGCAATTTCTTTTTTCAATGCCTTGAAAGCTTTTTCACATTCTGCAGTCCACAAAAATTTAGCACCCTTCTGCAGTAAATTATTGAGAGGAGCGACACGAGTAGATAAGTTGGGAATAAATTTTCCGTAGTAATTGACTAAACCCAAAAAACTCTTCAAATCAGATACAGTTTTTGGAACTGGTACCTTCGTAATTGCATCGATTTTTTCTTGTGTTTTGTGGAGGCCGAATTTATCAATTGTATGACCACAATAATTCACAGATTTCTTTAAAAATTCACTTTTCCGCTTATTTACTCTGAGACCATATTCTTCTAGTCTCTGTAGTACTAATTCTAACCTTTCAAAATGCTCTTGATAATTTCTTCCCGTTACGGTAATATCGTCTAAAAATACGTGTACCCCCGCGATGCCTGATAAAACTTGTTCAATGGCTCTCTGCCACACTGCCGGAGCTAAGGCTATACCATAATTCATTCTCTTGTAACGGAACAACCCCTTGTGAGTATTGATGGTCAATAGATGTCGGTCCTGCTCATCAACTAACATTTGAAGGTATGCCTCAGATAAGTCGATTTTAGTAAAGAACTCCCCTCCTGACAGTTTAGCAAAAATGTCCTCGATACAGGGTAAAGGATACTGCTCAATTTTTAATCCTGGGTTGATAGTCACCTTATAATCGCCACAGATTCGTAGGTTCCCATTCTGTTTGATAACAGGAACAATTGGTGTAGCCCAATCACTATATGTCACCGGTTCAATGATGTCTTCTGCAACTAACCTATTAAGTTCAGTTTCTATTCTTTCTTTTAAAGCAAATGGTACTACTGGTCGAGGTTTAAAAAATACCGGTTTGTAATTAGGTTTCATTTGAAGACGGCAACAAAACTTTTCCAGTTTCCCGATACCCGGATAAAAAATTTTCTCATACTTTTGAAGCAAGATATTTAATTTATTGGTTCGAGAATTACAATTTTCAACCCGAACTGCTTTAATTGAGCTCCAGTCTAATTGGAAATTTCTCAACCATTCACGACCAAAAACTGCGTTTACTTTTTCATGTACCAAATAAATAATTTCTGTATTAATTTGATCTTTGTATTGAATTTGCACCACTGCTTGGCCAGCTGATGTTATCATAGAATTATCGAAATTCCTAAGCAATAATTTGGTAGGCTTAATGGCTACATCCGGACAAAGTTTCTTAAATTCATTCACATTCATACAACTAATAGCAGCTCCAGTATCTAATTCAAATAAACATTTATTCCCTTCAACAAAAATTTCTAATAAAATCTTATCCCTTGCATGTCGTGGTGATTTAACGCTATTAACTGGTACAGTTTCAGAACAAGATTCTAGTTGTTTAACTGTTTCGTTTCGTTTTGAGCGGCAGACTTTTGCCAAATGCCCGTTCTTTAAGCAATTCCTACACTGAGTGTTCTTGTGCTTACATTCGTGAGCTAAATGTTCAGTACTATCACATCTGTAACATTTTCAAAATTTATCAAACTTCTTTGTAGGTTCAATTTTCTTAAATTTAGAAAAATCTTTTTTGCTAGTTTTATCTTGCGAACTATGTAATTTTTTTATCGATACCATTTGATTTTGAATTTCGCTCACATCTCTCTGAGCAGATTCCATTGCGAATGCAATGCTCTTAGCTTTATCGTATGTTAACTTATCCTCTGCTAACAGCTTTTTCTGTATACTTTCGTTTTTGAGACCCATCACTAATTTATCACGAAGCATCGTACTTAAATTGTTCCCAAAGTTACAGTGTATCGACAGTTTTTGTAATTCGGCACAATAATTTGCAATGGACTCACCTTCAAATTGCTTCCTCTTGTAGAAACGAAACCGCTCTGTCATCTCTAGTGGCTTAGGATTCAGATGTTCCGAAAGTAATTTTACGATATCTTGATAAGTCAAGGCTGAAGGAATGTTCGGAGTGGCCAGATTCTTTAACAATTTATATGTTGTTGCTCCCATAAGGCTTAAAATGGCAGGGACTTTTATTCGATCTTCGATCCCATTAACAACGAAGTAAGATTCTAAACGTTCCACATAACTGGACCAAACTTCCACAGACGCATCATAAGATTCAAAATTAATGTTCGAAGATCCCATTTTCGTCGCCAACTCTTTTGTCGTGTATGTCAGGTAGGCCGAGAGACGATACGATTCGTTTTACATGCACACAAAAGACATTTATTAGCATTAAGATACACAGGCACGAACGAGCATAACAACTACCACGAACAAGTACAACACGAAAACTACGTCACACAGGTTCTCTCATCTGGCTGTTGCCAGATACATAACAATTTTGTGGTCCTTACTCCTGCACACTTCTTAATAAATAGGTCTCTAACCTCTTTAAATGAGCCTGATTTAACCAATTTGAAGGAGAGTCATCTCAAGAGATGGCAACAGATTACTAGACTTGTACAATGTATGTGGAAATTTTGGCATCGTCATTATTTGAGTCAATTGCAACAAAGATCTAAGTGGATCTTTGAGAAAAACAACATAAAAGTAGGAGAACTAGTGTTATTAATCGAAGATAATTTGCCTTGCTATAAATGGGCTATGGGTAGGATAATCAAAATCTATTTTGGTGATAATAAGAAAATTCGTGTTGTTAAGATTAAAACACAGACTAGTATCTGTAAAAGAGCCATTTCAAAAATTTGTGTATTACCTATGGAACACAATTAATTTTTATATTTTAAATTTGTAATTTGTGAGTTGATCTCTTATTTCTTACATATATTGATTATGTTTCTTGTGTTTTTACAAGTTTTGTGTAAAAGTAGTAATATTTTTATGTTATTGAACTTTTGCAATTTCTTGAAACCCTGGGGTTTCAAGGTGGGGAGAATGTTTCATGTTCACGCCACACGCCAATAGGTGGCGTTTCGATCGAGGAAAATACTCTCATTTTTTTTTCATTGGTATTTGTGTGAGAGTCTTCTGTGTTGGAGAAGTGGCATTCAACGCTTTTTTGGAGTTATGTCCTAATCTGTTGAAGTCAAATAAACTAGTTTTTACAAGAATGTTTCTTAATTAGTGTTTGAACAATACAAAATTTATGCTGGTCTTGGTATATTTAGATCTTACCAACGTATGTTCTTTAGAAAGACATTGCTATGTCCGAGTGGAATTTCAGAAGGAACTGTAGAGCAGATATTAATAAAAGATGGCCTTAAATGGGATAACTTGATCCTCCAACTGTCAATAACAAAATCTGAAAAATATTATTCGGCATTCTACTGTAAAAAATCATGTGTCTATATTGTTGTTCAAATTTTTTTCAACTGACATTAAATGACTTTGTTGAATTATTTTGTTTTGCTTAATCTTTGAATAATGCATAACATTTATAGTATTGTAATTTTCATTATATAATTATAATTGTTGTATGGCTAGTTTGCTATTGTTTCTATTGTTATGTTTGACTATTTCTAAAAAAGTGCGTGTTTTATATCGATATGTATTTGTAGCTACTCGAGAAATCTGAAGTGTTAGCCTCAAATGCTTTGGAAGTTTTGTGGGGTGATTGCTATGTGAGGTTACGTTGTGGCGACGTCATTTAATATCCCATTTAGCATTTAGCTTGGTCGAGGTTTATTTTTCCTCCAGACTATATCATACACTTAATTGAAAAAAAAAATCCGTTCAGATTCATTAAAAATGTGCTAATTTATTAAAATCTGTTAATAATTTTTTAATTTGTTTATAATATCAATGCAAATAAATAGTATATAATTTAATAATTGTAAAAATTTAATAATTTTGAAGATTTAATAATTAAATATTTTTCAATTACAATGATGAACTTACAATTCAAATTCCATTTCAACTTTTGTTTAGTAATCCTATTCATATATTTGACGGCAGACGGTTAAGATTTCCAGTTGGCGAGTTTTGTTCCAAAATTTAAAAAATATATATTTATGAAGGTCGCAAAATAAAAATTATAGCTCAGTTGTTTTTTCATTTGTATTATTATTTTCATTTATTTCTAATTATTTAGAAAACGTTTTCTCTAACTTTTTTTTAATGGTATTCAATACTAGTTACTTTTCATTAAAAAAAACTTAAGAGGAGTAAGTTTTCACCTATTCTTTTAATAGTTTTTTAACTTTTGAATTTTCCACATAATTAAAGCAAATCACCAGTCATGAAAACTGCCCAAATTCTGAAGAGCTGCAGAAAAAGACAGTTGTTTAGTTAATGAAACAGAGTGATTGTAAAATATCTGAAGTAGTAAAACATATTGACTAGTAAAATGTTACGAAATATAATAAAACATCACAATGATGGAATTTATTAAAGAAGAGATTTAAAATCCTCAGGAGTGATCTCTGAAACCCGTTTTTGTTTACCATCTAGTACATCCGTCCCTTCATAAAAAAAAAATTGTGTACCTTGGATGGGTCTCCGCCACGACTGCTTAGATTTTAATTTTCAAAATCGGATATATGTGGTGACATCTTAATAAGCCAGTAGCAGCCAACAGACATGAGTGTACACTTTTGCCGAATGGTTAAGTTATTGGACTTCAAACCCAAACGCGAAAATAGATTTAACCCTCAAGGTCAGGAGACGGCAACCTGCGGCTCTTTTGATATAAAGTAGCGGCTCTTCAGTTCTATACGAAAAAATTTATATATATATTTGAAGGTAAGGTCTGGAATAAAGTACTTAATTTCTCAACATAACTTTTAAAAACATGAATGGTCTATTCGCCGATAGATTCGGGCAATTACATTCAAACAAAAATATTCCAGCTTTCATAGTAAATCCTCTCAACACAAATACAAATGATATCAGCATTGACCCATTTGGAATTGATGCTTGATAGCTTCAAATGTAATTGCTAGATTTGAAAACCAAAGATTGGTGGAGTGATAAATTCACAGAACTCAAAGAGCAAGTTGAAGTTAGAGGACTGGAAATGCACGCACATCGTGCTGCACAAATGGACAGCTATAAAAGAAATTCCACAAGTTGAGACCCTCATATTCAACGCATGGAATAGTCTTCCAGAATGCTACAGCAAGGTGAAGAAGTTGGTATATGGAGTGCTGATGGTCTTCGGGTCGACATATTCGTGTGAGCCAGCGTTTTGTTGCATAAATAAAAGGAAATTTAGAAGTCAAATAACTAAAAATCTAGAGTCATAGCTTGTTTTAAGTTTCAAGCACAAGTCAGATTTAATCAAACTTTAAAATATATGCAAAACCAATGCTTCCATTGATCTATTGATGCTTTATTGTAACTATCTACATTTGTGTTCTTATAGAATAAAGGTTATTCCAGGTTTAAGGCGGTTTATTTTAAATCAAAATCAAATATACATAGGCAAATACTATAATATTAAATCGAAAATTTTTAGTAACTTTTTAAAAACTGGAAAATTTTGTAAATTGTTGTTTTTTGTTCTTCCATTTCAATAGGTTGCCAGCCCCTGCCCTAGGTACATTGGTTGAATTTATGTTTCATTTTTTTTTTGTAATATTCCAAGCTTTCTTAATATCACGAAAATATGAAGTAAATTTTTACATAAAATCTATTGCTTAAAATTGTCTAAAAACTTATGCTCGAAATGCAAAAATAAAAATAAACTGAAGTGACAAAAGTGATGGGATAGCAATATGCAAATATACAGATGGCAGTAGTATCGCAGCGAAAAAGCATAAATGCGCAGTTTGTTTTCCAGAACTTTCATTTGTGTTCAAGTTATTCATGTGAACAGGTTTTTCGTGATTTATGGCGGCACGACGAGAATTAACAGACTTTGAACGTGGAATGTTAGTTGGAGCTAGACGCATGGGTCATTCCATTGCGGATATCGTTAGTGAATTCAACATTCCGAGATCCACAGTATCAAGAGTGTGCCGAGAGTATGAAATTTCAGGCATCACATCCATCATGGACAGCGCAGAGGGCGACCACCTGCACTTAACGACCGAGACCGCCGACGTCTGTGTAGAATGGTCAATGTTAATAGACACGCAACACTTCGTCAAATAACTGCAGGAATCAATGTGGGACGTACGAGGGACGTGTTCGATAGGACTGTGCGGCGAAATTTGTCTTCCTTGGACTATGACAGCAGAAGACCAACTCGAGTGCCTTTACTGACAGCACGACATTGCTTGCAGCGACTCTCCTGGGCTCGTGAGCATATCGACTGGTCCCTAGACCTGTGGAAAACTGTGGCGTAGTCAGATGAGTCACGATTTTAGTTGTTACGAGCTGATGGTAGAGTTCGAGTGTGGCGCAGACCCCTCGAAGCCATGGACCCAAACTGTCAGCAAGGCACTGTTCAAACTGGTGGTGGCTGCATAATAGTGTGGGCTGTTTTTACATGGCATGGACTCGGTCCTCTGGTGCAACTGAATCGATCATTGACTGGAAATGGTTATGTTCAGCTGCTTGCAGATCACTTGCAGCCATTCATGGACTTCACGTACCCACACAACGATGGGATTTTTATGGATGAAAATGCGCCATGTCACCGGGCCAGAACTGTTCGCGATTGGTTTGAAGAAAATTCCGAACAATTCCAGCGCATGATCTGGCCACCTAGATCGCCCGATATGAATCCCATCGAGCATTTAGGGGACATCATCGAAAGGTCCGTTCGTGCCTAAACTCCTGCACCATCCACACTTTCACAATTATGGACGTCTATACAGACAGCATGGCTCAATATTCCTGCAGAGGACTTCCAACGACTTGTGGACTCCATGACACGTCGAGTTGTTGCACTTCGCCGGGCAAAAGGAGGACCGACACGATTTTAACAGTCATCCCATGACTTTTGTCACTTCAGTGTTTATACCCAAAGGATTAATCTTCGCCAGATTGGTAACTGCTATACCTTGTTTATAGAAATTGGCGATTGCATTTATTATTAGACAGTAATGGCTTTTACATTACCTTAAAACTCAAAACACTAGCTTTTCAATTATATGAGTTTCATATTTATACATTTTTTCTTTATTTTTTATAAGGGTTTTAAATTTACTTTACAATTTAGTGATACTTTAATCAAAATAGAAAATTCGGCTCTCGATTTTTGGGCTGTTTGAATAAAACAATAGCGGTGAAGATGGGAATAATTTTTTGATGATTATTTCATGAAAACAGTTAATCACGTGCTTTTACAAAATACAGAAACAACTTGTGTCTTTTGAAAATAACTCTGAAATCAGATTTCAAAATTAATATCCACAAAGTTAATGTATCGGAAATAACTTATTTCGTACTCTATACACTTTTGTAAAAGGGAGGGGCATTCATAGTAAATAGTAGCACATTAATTCATTTAATTTTTGTGTATTATCAAATAAAATATTTATTAAAAGAAAACCATTCCATATTCATGGTATAACTACTTTAAAAAATCAGTAATCAAGGCGAACAAGGCGGTTTCAAAAGAGGGCTAGTGGTAAAGAATTCGGCTACTTGTGTATTTATTTATAAAACTTAAAAACGAAACCGAAAATATTAAACTTTAAAACGAATTTAGCATTTTTATTCAATCTGTAGAGCAATTTTTCCCAATGAATCACTAATATGCAGTTAAGATATAAAAACCAGAAAATCGGAAGATACTTTGGATGCATATTTCCCTCTTGATCGAAATCAAAATTTGACACAGAAAAATTGAAACACCAGATCAAACATCACATTTCATTTGTTTAAATATTTGTATTTTTGAGTTCACAAGTTGAGTTAATTTAAACAGGTCTACATTTTAAATGCTAAAATTTTTACCAAAGGTTTTTACCTGTCTAAGACCTTTAAACTTTGTCCTTGTCGTGCCCACTTGCTTTCGAACACATAGACGTTTAAATACATTAAATTTTGATTTTAAAAATCCACAAATTTGATTACAAAGCTTATCTCAAGCTTCATCACTAATTCCAAGCGTTTTTGAGTTCTGTAAGACAGTTCATTATAACACAAAATGAATTTTTCAAATTCAAGGAGGTATGACATTCAAATTCAAGGAAAGAGATCGAGAATCGTCGAAAAGTCGATTTCATTTTTTTTTTCTAATAATAGTATTAATTTCTCTTCATATTATTTACTATGAGAGAAAGTAAAAACTTTTGCAAGAAATGCATGTGATATAGTTCAATGTCTTCGAACCTGCCATATGTTTCGAAAATTTTAAATCTTTATATATATATATATATTTGCTTAATTTCTGAAAATGATTCAAATGTGCCCTTTCTCATTTTCTACTCTAAAATTTCACCAAAAACTAGACTAAAGAAAACATAAAATATTAAAATGCTTTTCTAGATATTCAATAGGCCATTATACGTGCAGATGTTAAAGATGAAATTTTTATTAAAGGAATTTGAATACTATTCAATAAAAATAAATTCGTCTAATTTCTCAATAATGTATAATAGAATGGAAAAAAAACCAACTTCAAATGTGAAATACAGTAAAAGCTCCTTATTCGCGTTTTCACTATTCGCGGATTAAAAAAATGCAAGCCAATTCCTAAATTCACGGCTAAAAATTTCTTTATTCGTGGATCTAATAAGTACATACATAATAATGATAGGATTCCAATAGGTATCCAACCCAATATCCTTTGTAAATGCCGTCAAATGGACTAATAAAAGAAGTAATATAGATCTTATTACAACTTTGCCTTAAGTATGCTGTTAAATGATATCGCCGAGGACTTAGACATAAGCCGCCTTCGCCGCGATCGGTGTTTTTGAGAATGTAAACAGAATAAAAGCAACCTTACTACTCAATGAGTAAAGTATATTTGTAGAATTAACTACTAAGAAATAAGGTAGAACTAACCATTAAGATATGAAAATTTACTCACCTCATTCCGCAGATTAATTTGAATCTGACGTAAAGAAGACAAATCTCAAAGACTATTTTATCCATTTTAATGTAACGATTAAAGACCGGTGCAAATTATAGGAATACAGATTGGGCGACTCAATTGAATACAATAATCCAATGGAAACATGAATAAGAAAAATGAATAGATGGGAAATAATAATAATGAAAAAATAAAGTCATTTTTTTTGCTGCTTCTTCATAGGCGCCACTCCCGTCTGGCCAGATGAGTCAACAATATTTTTTAAATCTTGCAGTTCCGTTCTATGGTAAAAGCCGCTTTGCGTGTTTTATTTTTTCGTTTTTCACGTTCGTTACAAAAATTGTGATCGAGTAACACGTCTCTACCGCTCTTTTTCCAATTTATAATGTCAACTAAAAAAATGAGAAACGAGTTTCGACACGAAAAAAATCCAGTGTACTGCTTAAAGTGAAAATAGAAATGCTTGATCGTTTACGCCTTGGAGAGTCATGTGCATCCATATCACCCTCACTCAATGTCAACGAATCGACTGTACGATCGATAAAAAAATCCGAAGATAAAATAAGGTCGTCTGTAGCTTCAACTTCACTGTCAGCGAAAATTGCTCGTGATCCAGCAATAAAAAAAATGGAAGTGGCGTTGTCATTATGGATCGAAGACCGCAACCAAAAAAGGGTGCCCCTGAGTGGTACAATCGTCTGGGAGAAGGCAAAGCCTCTTTACGCTCATTTTAAAGAACCTGATTTTAGTTGTAGTAGTGAATGTACAGACGGAGGATTTCAAGCATCGGAAAGTTGGTTCAATAAATTTATGGTGAGACAATCTTTGCATAACATTAAAATCGTTGGAGAAGCAGCATCTACAGACACTGCTGCAGCAGAACGGTATCCAGAAGAATTTGCAAACCTAGTAGCTGATGGAGGATACAAACCACAGCAAGTATTTGATGCAGACGAAACTGCACTGTTCTGGAAGAGAATGCCAAAAAACTGTGGCCTGCTCTGACTGTGGAAAACGATGAAGAATCTGTGCAAGTTCAAACTTTGACTGCAAACATAGACAAAATTGCGAATGGAATGGGACGAGATGGGTTCGAACTGATAGAATCAAGTGACATTCAGGAATTGCTTGAATCGCAAGATGAAGATTTGGCTGAAACCGACTTGAAGGAAATGTTAAATTCACAGCCCATTGAAGAAGAGACTTCAACAAGCACTGGAAACGTGGTATTTAATTTTAAAAATCTTAGTAGAGGTTTAAGAATGGCAAATGAGCTTAGCGATTTCTTTATGAACATTGATCCATCTATGGAACGAAGTATTTTTTAAAGAGACAAATTGCTAATGCGACTACTGCGTATCAGTCTGAATTGAAGGAGCTTTAAAAAACTGCCAAGCAAGAGAAAATGACAAAATTCTTCAAACCATTGCCTCAGCCTTAAGATAATTAATCAAAATGTTCAAAAACTTCAATTAATTTGATTTTTTATATATTTGTTTTTTTCATTTTGTCACCTAGGAACGTATCCCCTATAATCCTATATAAATTACCATTCCGTATTCACGGTTTCTGTATTCGCGGCATATTTTTGGAACATATACCCAGCGAATAAAGAGCTTTTACTGCATATATGCTATATAAAGAATTTATTCTGTAAAGTTTTTACAATAAAACATGCTGAAAAACACTAAATTGTAAAGCAATCTTTTTCCAATCAAAAATATCTGAAGCGATTTCAGATATTATTTCTTTAAAATAATCACGAACAAACACCACAGGAAATTCTTAATGACGGTTAATTATCTTCCCATGAAAGTTTTAAAGTAACCCACTTTTCATTTTTAATGAAAAATTTATTTTGGTCTCTTAATAAAATTTCAGCAAAAGATTTTCAAATTTTGGCAGATAATTCATGTTATTATAGAAGTATAAGATATTTAGTATTATACACTCTCTAATTTTCTGTCTGCTCTCACATGATTTAAATTTGAATATGAAATGGAAGAGATAAAATTTTAATAATTAAGAGAACTTTTTTTGCTGTAACCAAACATTTAAAAAAGTATAATTGCAGAAAATCGAATCTCTCGGTATCGTAATTTTATGCATACCACAAAATATTTTTTAAATAAATTTATACAATATTTATAAGAATTATTCAATAAATGTTTTGATTCATCATAAAAACAATTATACCTTCAAAAAGATTTAAATGTGATAAATAATATTTTATTTCTATCAATAAATGCCCTTCTGAAGACGATTATGAATTCTAGACTTTAGATATTGTTTTGAACCTAAACATCATATTCAGTAAAATTATCAATAGAAATTACGGTTTAAATCTTCTGAGATGAAGCTTTACCGAGTTTTTAAATATCATTATTTTAGGAAAATCAGGAATTTTATTATTTTAGACAATCAGTCTTGGAGAAATCCAAGCATTGATTGGCTTATTTTCAATCAGACGGTCAAAGATGGAGCCTAAAATCGCCCTCTTTAATAGAATAGAGGCATTCAAATTTCCATAACTCATTTTTAACTGCAAAAGAGTGGAATTTTTATTAATTAAAATATTAGTGCTTCAAAAATATTTTGGAAAACATGATTCACAAGGGCAGAAGATGTATGTAAAAATTTAAAGTCTGATTCATTAAAATGCATTTAGATCATTTTATAATTACTATTTATTTACAAATTAGCTGTTGAGCCATGTTTAAAGTAGATACCAGGTGTAGAAAGAGCACAGAAAGCATTTTTCAGCATTTATTTTTTTAAAAATATATTTCATATTTATTCAACGTCAGACACGTGCTGAAAATTACACTTTCAAATGTTAAATTTGCAGTAACAGTTTATAATCTGTTTTTATTTTCAATATGATGGCAACACGTTGATAAAATAGTTTTTTTGCCAATCACACCTTACAACCACGTTCAAGTTTTTATTTTGTGGGGGGGGGGGTGAGGAGAAACAAATTGTTACAAATTATGTTTAAAATATTTTTCTTAAAAATTCAATGAAAACAGAAACTTATAAATTAAGTTAAAGCAGAGGAATAAAAATATTTTTTTCATCTTTAACTTGGCTCCAAAATCCTTTTTGTGCAATACTAATCTCGGTAGGAACAGTAAAAAACTACATAATTTTGCTTAATTTTACATTCTAATTTAAAAAGTTAAAAAAATCACTTTGAGGTGCCCTTTTTGATATATAAGATATACATGCACCAAATTTGGTAGTTGTAGGTCAAACGGTCTGTTGTAGCACCAACCCCCCGAGCGCGCACATACACACACAAATTCGTTATAAGTGAAAAAAAAAGAAAGAATATATATGGATGGATCTTCAGCTCAAAATACTCATTTTCATTAAACATTGTACAACAAGAAATTTTTAAAAACTTCCAATGTCCTATTTTACCAACTTCTATGAAATAAAGATTGTTTGAAAAAATATTTGATTGGACACTTTTTTTACAAATAGATTTTAATAGCCCATGACCTTATTTTATATCTTTTATTAATGAAATGCATGGAAAAATGTGTCAAAGATATCTTGAAAAGAAAAAAAAAGGATTTAAAACATGCAACAATATCGTTGGAAATTCTGTAAATCAAAAATATTTGTATGGTAAAAATGTTTTAAGCAAATACTTTGAGCACAAGGTACTTTTTATCTTAATTCAGTTTTTTTTAAGTTTATTTTCAAATCAATTTTATTGTAAAATTTCGTTTATGTATTTTTTTTTAGTTTCAAAGCAACAAAAGAGTTATTTTAGAAGACAGATCTCACAATTATAACCCGTGGTCAGATGATTAAGACAGTAGTAAAGAATTTCCACTTCGTACTAATAAGTTCTTTAAAAAAGTTAGGACAAAATAGGATTAACCTTTCATTTTTTTACAATCTCATATGTATTAAATTGGTGAAATTTCCTTGTCATACTTTATACAAACTTCCAGATTCGATGGTTTTCTAGGAAATCGGGGTTCGAACTTGTGAAAAGTTTTACAAATAGTTCACTGCAGTCCTCCGATTACTTTTAAATCCTAACGGTGCGTTCGATTCGTTGACAATTAATAACATTTGACTTCAATTAATGACTGTTGAATAAAGAGTATTTTGTCTACCAGAATTTTCAAGCAGGTGTTACGAAATCGTTGAATTCGTTGAGAATTATCTTCGGAATCATACCAAAAAAAAAAACCCTTTTAAGATTAAAAACTAATGATACTTTTAACCAGTTATTACTTGCTTTTAAAATTAACTTTAAAGCATCTGCAAAAAATAAAATTCTTTTGATTCCATTATTCTTTAAACACATTTTCTTATTACTTTCAAATATATATATAGATTTTAATACTTACCAGGAAAAGTTTCAAATATTAAAACAAAGGTACTGTATTAAAACATCGATATATACATTACCTTCAAAAGTAAAAACATTTAGATGCATTAAATTTAACAATTACGATACAAAAAAAAAATGTAATGAAATATCATCATTAAATATGCATATGCAAACGTGAATTTTTAACACGGTTACCGAACTGCACCTGTGCAAGCACAAGGAATTCTCCATCTAATCAATATCACAATCTTACCTGTGTAGTTCCGCCATTCTTCTCGTTTCGATGGTGGGATTCTCTCTGAACGGCGTTCTTCGGGAAGGGACGCGCTGATCCTGCACTGTGGATCAAGCAAGAACTTTTGTTCCTGCAGCGCAGTTTACTGATTAAGATGGGGGAGGGGATTTGGTATTGCACAAAGGTGGCAAGAATTTGAACAGTATTTTTTAATAACGACTTATCACAATTCGTTCTAAAGTAGCTTGCTCTGGTGATTAGCACACTAAAGGCGGGAATCGTAGTAATACGATTCAAGTCTAAATTTTTTTATGATTACACAAAATTTCGCCAGCACTAGGAAGAAAAACGAGGCGGGGCTGTCGCCGCGTTACCTAGCATACTTTCGTCAAGATCCCCCGCCTTTAATGTGTTAATAGCCAACAAAGTGTACAGGTACAAAGTGAAACCCAACATGCCTCATTCTCATGGAGGTGTGCGCCTTGAACATGTGCATTTCACCCTCATTTGTGGTTATCTGGAATCTGGCCAGTGACGCTATTCCCATGGCCCGTAATCTTGAGAGAACTGCTTTCCGATAGGGTGGACGCTCAGGCCAGATTGACCCTCAGATTCTACGACGTTTTGATCTGTTTATTTTAGCAACAATTGATGAAAACCTTCTGGCGTCCACATGCGTAATATCAGGCGACGGGCGAGAATGGTCCCAAGATGAAACGGATGGCAGATTTACGACCATGTCCTTATAACAACTGGCTGTGGGAATGAGAATTCAAGCAATCACTTAGAGATCAGATAGAATTCCAAATACGATCGACAGCTAAAATACTAATAACTTTTGACATGCTGATGACCTTTGATGTTGAGAGAGAGACCTTTAACTCTCTAAAGCCCTGTGTCTCCCTTGAGTCTGGCACATTTCGTCCTCTTTCCCTTCTCTTGCAGTTTTCTGGAGTTTTTTTTATGTCAGTTCATTTTACCGATAATTCTCTGTGCACATGTGGTGTAGTCCGACAATGGATCAGTTGATTTATGACCAAATCCGTAAGGCCACATGTTGTTGGAAAGGGACTAAGAGATTGGGGACGAATACAGGGCCAATTTGCTTCATTCGCTTCTGAGCAGCCTAATGTACTAAAAAAACTATTTTCCATAGATTTTTTTAAATTCAGTTTTGTCGTAAAACAGCCCTATGAAGCTTAACCACGTTACTAATGACACCATGTCTGTCATTATCGAGAAGATAAAAAGAAGTAGACGAAGAAATTCTAGGTTTTCCTATTATACAAGAATATATTGATATAGGTATTAGATTTAAATAGAAACGTACCGCAATTTCTTCTTTTTTCTTGTCAAAAAGTTTTTTCCAATTTAGATACTAAATCAAAAAAAATTCACAAAAATCAAAAGTTATATTTTGTTTGTTTAAAAATGATGTAAACATTAATAGTATAAGCCAATTGTGAATTTGTTGACATCAATCAAACACCTTGATTTGACCCCCTTTTTTAAATATAACGGTTCTGTGGGAATTAGAGAAACAAAGAATACTGAGCAAACAGTAGATGAAACTATGTATCCAATATTTTAGTTTCCTTAATATGATTTTAGTAAAATGTCTATATCGCTGCCAGAATTCAGGATGACAAAAGCAATTTTTATTCATATCCAAATTTCAATGCACATACATTTCATTGCAGTTAAAGCTTGATCATTTCTGAATTTTTAAATTTTAATTTATATCGGAATCGCCAAGATAAAAAAAGTTGAGGTCAAATCCCGGTTCTTATTATTAATTTTGCTCGACTTTCATGTAGATTTTACGAAAACTACGTTATAAATAAACAGGGAAAAGTTATTGATTTTAATAAAATTAGATCTAATGTATAAAAAAATGTTTGTAGAATTTGATAATCACATTTTCGGTAATTTATTTTTTTTAAACATTTTCAGCTTTTATCTTTTTTTTTACAATATCATTAAAAGAAAAAAAAAACTGATTTTTCGAATAACACAGGAAACCCAAAACAAATGTTTGTTTGTCAAAGTAGCACTTCCCCTTGACTTTGAAAAGAATTTCTCAGAATATCAAAAAATTTTTCCTTACAGCCTTAATTTAAAAATTTTATTATGCTCAAATTTTCTGCAATGTATGTATATTTACATTTTGTTAAACTTTTGATAACAAACCGAAAATTATTTCTTTCTAATGATAGAAATGCCAAATATGAAAACACTCAAAAAACTAAGTAATATTTCAGCAGATCTAAAAGAAGGGAAATACTGTTTTTATTTGGATGGATGTCAGGTTTAATTTAGAGACTGGCAATATTGAGATAGAATTACGAAAGACGGTCTGAATCTTACGCTCAATTAGTTTTTAAGAGGACAAGCAGAAAAAAAGTTCAGAAGAATTCACTTTTTCTCGATGGTTGCTCCAGATTGATTTAGATACTTATACAATGTTGACTATTAATGACAATCTGCTCACGGTAATTAAATTATAAGTATAAATTTTTCAATCCTTCGTAAAATTACGAAAATAAGAAAACAGAATATCGTCATATTCAATCGAACTGTTTCGTTTGCTAAAAAACGATTTCTAAAAGCGGATGAGAAACACGGAATCAATGCAGTCCATTTACAAACGAAAAAATTGCACTTTTACTGAAGATTAAAATAAAAATTGCATGAAGAGAGAAGGAACGCATTGTGTGTCGACCAGAATAGATTTTCAAAAACATTTTTTTATAATGTCAGCAGCCATCTTTATATAACTTAAATGAAAGCAGTATTAAATCTTTAGACAGAAAATTAAACGATATTTTCTTCAGATATATTAAAGGCAAGATAAAAACTCGCATATCCAGAGAATTTCACTTTTTTAAATCCTCATATATTACATCAAACGAAATTGAAAATGATTATATATAAATTAAGCTCGAGCATTTTGAAAAAGAATTAAAAACTCTGATTTTCTCAAATTAACTGATAATTCAATGTCGCAAGAAAAATCATGTCAAAAAAAAAATAAATAAGAACCATGAATCTTGAGCTCAAAAATAATTGCTTCTTTATAGTACAATCACTATTGAAATAAAATCCAATTAATATTAAAGTCATTAGCGTTTCACCGATGTACTAGGAGTACCATTGGTAAACATTCATTTGATCACTCCCGTTAAGTACACTATAAAAGAAATTTTTTTAAATAGCGCATTTTTCTCCTCTAAAGGTTACGTTCGTAACTTCCCATTCGTCGAAATTACAACAAAAGCAATTAGATAATTAGATGCCACCTAAAAAACCTTTGCGATTTGTTCATGGTGAAATCTGTCCGAATTTTTTTACGTTGATGAAGGCATCGTAAATGCAATAAGCCACTCCATAGGACATTCATCAAATGTAATAAAAACACTGAATGCAGATAATGAAGAAATTCCCAATGAACTTGTTTTTATATTTTCTCATCGAAAGCTTTTAGAGCCGTGTGTATAATATGAATGAGGAGGTTAAATTTCAAGAATGTTACAGATGTAATCTTTTACAAAATTTCGAAAAACCAATTATGAAAAAAAAATTTTAATATATTGTACAAAACATTATTGATTATCTTTATTTGTATGGTTAGTATAAGCATTATTTAATGAAAAGGAATTTGCAATTTTAAGATCAGCAAAAAATGTATTATAAATCTAATCACTTTAAACTTACGACAATTGACAATACTCTATATAATAACTGATCACTAAATATATTACCTCGAGTGGAGCAACAACTAAAATAAAGAAAATGTCAATACCTTGCATAATCGTTTAGCAGTATGCTCTTATGAATGCGAATGATTTTTGATAATCTATGAAATGTCTCCTCATTGTTATGGAGAACTGATCAAAGTTCAGAGATAAAAACCAGTTTATAATTATTAAAGTCAATTACATTGATAGTATTTCTTCACCTGAATTTTATGAAAACTTAATGGATTAAATTAAATTTTTTTTATTGGCCGAAACAGCTTTATTACGTTCTTGAAAGTTTTTTTTTACTTAAATTTTTAATATGCTCTTGATATTTCATCACATTTAAAAACTTCAAATTTTCTGCCAAATAATACTATAGCTGGAGTTTTTGTAGAGTGGAGTTTTTTTAAACGCAAATACAAACTGAAATATGCCTAATTTTCATCTGAATTTTGTATGACAACTAAAGTATAGTTTATGTCATAAATAAGTATAATATTATTCTGTTTGTCTGTAAAGTTTTGGCTTTATTTTCGAAAAGAAAATGAAACATTCTAGAAATATTGCATTTAAACGCTTTGACAAACGATATTCTCAGATTTAAGAAACTTTGATTTGACTAATAAAAAATTTTGTAAACACAAATCTTATTGAAAAATAGTTCGGATCACTTAATTCAGATTAACTTAGGATTTCATTGTGTAATTTTTTGTACCTTTAGAAATTTAAAGCTTCTAAATGTATATGCAATTATATACTAGGAATTAAAAAAATTCTTTGAGAATTCATTTTAGTCACATTTTAAACTAAAAACTTCCAAGGATAAAAAAAATTCAGACGAGTTTTTTTTTTTAATTACAAACAGAATATTTACAAATCTGAAATTGATTGGGTTCAGCTGATTTTCATCAAACGGAAATCACCGAGTCATGGCTTCAGAAATTCTGTTCCGGCGTAATTCGAGTGATATTTTATTTTCAGACTAGAAAATCATTTATTAACTGTGAAAATACCCACAATGCATGAGCATTTATTGATTAAAATAACTCATCATCCCAAGCTTCAAAGCAACTTGCTTTTCCGGGCCTAAAGATTGGAGTGAAGTGAAAAGGGAAGTTTTAGTCTTGGAATAGTGGAATTTAATGACTTTCTCGTATCTATTAATATTAAATTTTAACTTTAATGGTTTTACTTAAGAAAATATAGTTTTACTACGTGATTGGGATTAAATGCACATGTTTCGTTTCAATCATAGTTCGCAAATCAGAAATCAATTATGCAATGCTAATCATATAGAAATGCATCGCATATCTTTCTTTTTGGCTTCCATCGTTTTTCGCTGTTTTTCTCTTAGCTGAGCATAGCAAAAAATTGTTTTTACAAATGACTATTTATATCGCTACTCTTCTCAGTTAAAGTGTTTTACTTTATCAATAAAATTATTCTTAAATTAAACTAAAAATAATAAAAGAAAGTTTGCACATTTACTATCGTATTCATGTTTCTTTAAAATGATTAGAGATTAAAAATTAAAACAGACACTGAAATTTTTATATGAGACTTAAATTTCTCTACATGAACAGCTAAGTTATTGATATAGGATGTTAAAAATTTACACCACTTCAGAGAGGTTCAAAATTTTTAAATTCCTTTGTAACAGTTCCACGTAGCTTTAAAGCATATCAGGTAGTAAGTATAAAACATCAGGAACCACGCTATCTTTTAAAACTAGATGCCGCCATCAGAGCCACTAGCAACTTATCCTCATCAAAAATTAACTTTTCACATTGAAGAAATTATTACTAATCCGAAAGGACTTCAAAAACACAATACTTAAAGTAACTAATATGTACTTTAGATATTTGATTCCAAATTCATATTGCCCAACACTTATATATTTACAGGAAGTATTCAATGAGAATTTATTCCTCGAAAGGTAGTAAAATAAATAGTAGCAATAAATTATTCAATTTTATAAGCAAACTGAACACTTTGTAAAGATGAAATTAAATTCTCATCCACGTAATGTAGCCTAAAAAATTATAATCATCTGCTCATGAAAGAGCATGTTTAAGCATATTTTTAACATATACTGCGATATTTTTAATGAATTACATCTTTCTTCAAAGGATGAATTAAATTCATTCGAATCAAACTGTTTACCGACTACAACTAATCTAAATGAGATTTATGATAAAGTGACAAGAAATTTGCACCGAAGACAATAAATCAAATATTATTAATTTAATTTAATACAATGCAATCGGAATTCATAGAAATTTGACATAAGCTAAGTTTTTACAGCTTAATTTTATTATGAAAAGGTAATATTCTGAATTATAGAGCAAATAATATTTCATTAGGTGTGCTACATTAATGAGATATGCCTTTTAGAGAGTGTTGCTAAATATTTTTCTGGAATATGTTTTTGAGGATTTATAAGTTTGCGATTAGGTTTCTCACTTCTCTCTCTCCAAAACATTCTTCCCACGATTTGCTTTCTACATATTCATTTTATAAATATGTAGTTAGAACGAACTATTAACAAAATTTTATTTTAAATGAAGAAAAAAACTATAACAAAGCACTTCCTTTCGCGTGTCTTAATTAGTGAAAAATATTTGAAACACTGCAGTTACGTATTAATAGTCTAACTAATGACAAATCAATGTATCAACAGAATATCAGTAACTCTTTCTTTGACATGATTACATATTTCATCGATGATTCAGACCTATAACTAATGCATTCTTCTTACTTTTGGTAAGTGCAGAATAAAGGCTAATTATTTCAATGCAATTTACAAACAGATTCACCAAAATTCACTGCTTTAAATAAAAAAGAATTTTACACAAGGCAATTTTCAACGATAATTTCAATTTTAAAAGTTTTTCGAGAAAAGTTAATCTATTGAGCAACAGAATTTAAAGCATTAAAAAATGAAGCTATAGCCCTTCTAAATTGTCTTCCTTTCACCTTAAAAAAATTTAATTAAAATCAGAAGCAGATTTCTAGAAAAAAATTGAAATTGGAAGATCGCTTGTATATTAAGTTTTAACAGGTTCAAGTTAAGAGAATTTGATCAAATTTTTACATAAATGACAATCAATTAGGTAAAGACAAAATTTATGTTTTGTGAATGCAAGCTATTTAATATGCATGTATTCACAAGGCAACAAATGTTTCTATAAATGAAAATGATTGTCAAAAAGAATACAATTTTAAAAATTAACATTGGGGAATGAAAAACATAGTTTCGCAGTTATGAAAATGCTTTTTATACTTATGATTTAATAATTGAAGATATTTTCCACAAGGCGGACTTAGCGTTGGAAAACAGAAGTTTACTATTACAGCATTTCAGGGATAAAATGAAAACAACTATATTTTATTTATAATTATTGAATGAAAATAATGTACCTAAAAATTACTTCAAATTTATAGAAAAATCAGGTTGCTCAAATAGTATTTAATCACAAATCTATAGACTAAAATTTTGAAAATTCCATTTAGAAACTAATTCGTTGAATTTAAATTCTACAAAAACAATCGTTTAATTCATTTAAGTATAAATTCATAAAGAATCAAATATCTTTTAATTGAATGATTTCATATTTTTTCCTCCTATAACTTCAATAAATTTTAATGAACACAAAAAAAATTAAAACAGCTTTGAAAAAATATTTTTTCAAGCTATTTAAAAAAGTTATTTTAAAACTTAAAAAAATCAAAGCATAGCATATAGCCATATTTGTAACATAAGCGGTATTCCGTTTTTTATAAACCATTTCTTAACGAATATATACAAAAATTTCATAAAATGATTCCAAACTTTTTCAAATAAAAAAAATGACTGCCATTATACTGAAATCCAAGGGCGATTAGAGACTTGGAATTTTTTTTTTATCTTCTAGGTATTATTAAAGTACATATCAGCTAATCAAAACTAAAAATCTATGTATTATAACTAAAGTATAATTTTGAAAGATTATCAATAGATATTAAAATGGTGATAAGTTTTAAAATAAAATACAGAAAGATAATTCTTTTAGTAATGAATACCATAACTTCCAACAATAATAAGGAGTTCAATTCCTTTTTTTTCATTTTTTGGCATGAATTTAGTTATATTCATATCTATTATGTAGTCATATGGGATATTGAATTTTTTCTGGCAGTCAATTTTTTAAAGGATTTACAAGTTTACATACAAAACATACATATGCTTTCTCATACATTACTGGGCATAATTCAAGTGCAATTTTTTTATATATATTTTAATTTTTTTTTCCTTTCCTCAGTTTTTCTTTTTTTTCCTTTTTTTCTTTTTTTCATTTTTTTTCTTTTTTACATTTTTTCTTTAATTTTTCTTTAATTTTTTCTCTTTTTTTCTTTTATTGCTTTCATTTTTTCTCTTTTATTTTTTACATTTTTTTCTTTAATTTTTACTATTTTTTTCTCTTTTTTTCTTTTATTGCTTTTATTTTTTTCTTTCTTTTTTTGCACTTTCTTTTTTTCTCTTTAATACACAAAAACAATAACCACATTTACATTTTGGACATTTTCTTGCAGTATAACATTAACAATTATGCTCATAATTAAATTTAATTACATACAAAAAGTTCACATCTTTCCATTTTATAAGAATAGACGAAATTTTTATGCAACACACAATTTCATAAATTATCATACAAAATGCTGCAAAGACTGCATGTCTCCTCATACTCAATTTGGCATATACATATCCATTGAGAATATTCTGTATACTCATATCCATACGGAAAATTCTCAAAATTTTAAAACACATCTTCCAATTTCATTTTAAATATCTTGTTAAAACGAAATAAAATTTAAATTTCGGAGCCACGGAAGTTACTAGAAATAGGGCATCCGGTAAATTCGGATAGCACAGAGAATATTTGAATAAAAAGCAAGCAATATTTTCGCAATATTGCCCTATTTTATCCTGAAATAAAGTAATTACAGCAGAATTTATCCTAAAATAAAAGCCTGGGGTAATTACTTTTATGGCGATTCGGCTTATGCAGTTCATTTCAAGAGATCAAATTAAAGTTTTGCACAATATTTTTATTCATTTTCAAATTAAAAATATAACTGCAGACTGAGACACCAAAATTCAATCAGTTAAATCAAAATTGTAAATGTTTCATTAAAGAAAAGTGATTACTTTAGGATAAAAGAAGACTTCAGCTTTTTTTTATAGTTAAAAGTGCTTTCTTTTTCCACTTTTGAGACAGCTTACACAGTTTACTTTTAATAAAAAACTTTTCATTCTCAATATTTAAATAAAATTGCAATATTTCTTCTTTTAATAAAAAAATAATTTTTATTCTTACCTTTTAATATATTTAAATTAATCTATTAATAATCTTTTAACAATTATATGATTATATTAAGCCTCAATATTATCAATAATTTAAAAATGTTTAGAAAAATTATCAGATAAAACAAATTTTTTTTAAAACAATTTAATTCAATACATTTTTAGCGCCAATGTATAAATGAAATAATCAAGAAACGAATGATTAGGAAACATTAAATTTTGAACTACATTTAAGAAAGTTTCTTTTTTTATGATGAACAGTTATATTTTTATTTTCTACATCAATTCACAAAGTTTGTATTCATTATTTTACCAAGTTTAATTTTTTCACTCTTTAGGGTAAAATATTACAATTTTTGAGAAAATTGCACCATCATAGAAGCATTATAGAATTGAGAATAAGTATAATCATTATGCATTTACACACACTGTTTCTATGTCATCTGAGCAGCCTCCAATGTCATTTGAGGAACACTATCATATGAAAACACTGTCATAAACTGAAAGCATATTGATGTTGGAAGCTGCTGGTGGAATGAATGAGTATATCTCCGAGATTCTGATAAAAGTTCAGTTGCAGAGGTTGCGAAGCGATTTATGTAATATTTTAGAGTCATTTTCAAAGGAATTGCAGAAATGTCACTGAATGCAAAAAGTTATCTGCTGGATTGAAAATTCAAACATCTGTTCAAGTTCTTTTCGTTGGTGGTGGTGGTGCAACAGATCTTTTCTGCTATCTTCATCATTTTGTACGACATAAACATTACATTTGTATCGTACTTCATTCTATTAGTCATAGCAATGCCACTCTCCTTCCGTCCAGTTGTATCACAGTAGTAAGAAGATGGGGCGATTGTTTGATAGGAGATGCGAGTGGAAATGTTCTAGTAAACATGAAGGTCAGTATTTGCAATCAATGGAATTCAGCTAGGTTGTAGACACAATGACCTAAGCTGGTTACTGCATATGACTTCTACAAACTTGTATTTTTTGTGAGACAAAATTCATTTAATCGGCAAGTACTATGTACTTATCATACCATTGGTTTATTATGATTTTAAAAATATTTGCTTCATCTTCTTCCATAGAAAATGTTTTTTGTCTGTAAATGAACAAGATTTCTCATCCAGTTAGCCCATATTGTCAAATACTAAGTTCTGAGCTTTGAAAATGTCCTTGGTTTAGTTATATCCCTAACCATAAATCCAGAGGAATATTTTTTTGTAGATGCAGAATTTGTAAAAATGTCTGTCAGGCCATTCATGTTTATTGCCGTGGGAGAGATCATCTACGAGACAGTTGCGATGATAATAGCAAGGATGCTATATTCAAAAGCAGCCAGTGCTTTCTAGCAGTCTATGCTAATACAGAGGTATCAGTTCAATGGAAGACGGCTTAACAGGCATTTCCCTGTTGATAGTCCAACTAGAGAAGGATACATCGTTTATACAACTACTTGGATACACAAGTAGATCTTTCTCCACAAGCAACCAGTACTTTCTAGGAGCCTAGGCTAGGCTAGCTGCCGAAGTTTCAGCTCAATGGGCGGTAGCTCTAGCATACATTTTCTGTTAACACGTTCGCTGCCACTACCTTCGCCTGATATCAGGATCATCTCTCTAATTAGATGAGTCCCTTCTTTCCTATCTTTCAGCTGTAGCAGAGAAGGTGTCACCTAATAACATAGATGGTTTGGTCCTAGAAAAGAGCCCAATCTACGAGTTATCTCGTAGTTAGCAGTCAATGGGTTAGTTGTCAAGAGAGGAGAGATTCTCCATAGTACAGTTGTGTAGGTACATGCGTAGATAAATTTCTTCCCAAAAACCTGTAATAGTTTTATAGTGGTTAAATTTAGGGAGTAATTTCAGTTTTCATAGAAGCTTATGAAAACTTTCGTGTTTCAGTTCATCAGAAGACTATTTTGGCAGGCACTTTCTTATAATCCTGCGAAAGAAGATAATTTTCTCCAAAGGCATCCCATATTTCTTAACAGTCTGCAGTGGCTTCAGTTCAAGAGAAGTCATACAGTAAATACAATGAAACGAATTTATGAAACTCGTTCTATATCTTTCTGTAGACTTTTTCAATGGAGAACACCACTAAGTAGAGAGAGCTATAATGTTATCAAGATGTTTGTTGGGTTTTAATGAAGTGTCTGCAATTCGGTTCAGGCATTTTCTTTCCACCCCGAACACGAACCATGGACTTGGTCTGATCACAATAGTCCTAGTAATTACGTCAACGATTTTAAAAGTACACAACACAGTCTAGATTCTTACAATCTAGTTGTTTCGTTTCAGTTACAGAAGAGCAAATATCGATGCAAAGTTCCAGCAAGCAATTTCACGTCAGATTGCAATCAAGATTGCTATTTTAAGAGAATGAAGTTCTTTGCAATTCCTGAATAGCAACTACTTTCAGTTTCTATGTTAAGAACAAGAAACATCTCGATACAAGGCAATTTGGAGTATAACAGCAATCCTTATTTTCAGTATTTTGCACTATCATTTAAACAGTAAAACAATATGATACTGCAGTTTTCGAAGAATTGTAGCATTTATATTTCAAATAAATCAGATTTTAAAATTCCCTAAGCATTAACTAATTCTTAGCATATTATCGGGAAACAAAGATTTACATAATCATAATTTTTTCATCTGTACATCCTGAACCTCGATTCAGAAGCACAATATTTTAAAAGTTTGGAATTTCATTTTTTTTTTTTTTTTTTCAATTTTTAATGTCAGTACTTTAAATGAATAGGTATCTCAAGTACTCTTAAAAGTTTGTTATCTAAATGCGATATATACGAATGAAAGCAACTAAATTTTAAAAGTATATTTTAAGTACCAAGTATATCAAGTTTCTACTTAATCTTAAAACAAAAGTTTTTAGACATTACGTAAAATTTTTGATTATGTAAGGGAACAATATAACCATATATATATATATTTTAAATAGCATTAAATCGATTTTCATTACATATTCGAACACAAAGCAACTGCATTGCTTGGTAATAAATCGAGCGTTTCTGAGAAATACTTCAACACAAGCAAAACACAACTTTATCATTATCAGTTTTTTTTTTTAATTTTAGGTTACGCTTGCAATAAAAAAATCTTTAAACTAAATCCACATTTTTTTTACTTTCATAGTTTCAAAGTAAACTCGTATTATTTTTTCAAACGAACATTTAAATATAATACAAGTTTTTTTAATTACGATCTCGCTTTTTTTAAGTTGCGATCTCGCTTTTTTTTTTAGTTACGATCTCGCTTTTTTTTTTTAGTTACGATCTCGCTTTTTTTTTAGTTACGATCTCGCTTTTTTTTTTAGTTACGATCTCGCTTTTTTTTTTAGTTGCGATCTCGTTTTTTTTTTTTAGTTGCGATCTCGTTTTTTTTTTTAGTTGCGATCTCGCTTTTACAATTTCAAGCTTTCATTTTTAATTTCAAGAGCTGGTTTCAATTTTCTTTAATCTAATTCTGAAAGTACAATGCTGCCTTTAAAACATCTCAGAAGCGTTCAATTCACTGGCACATAAGATAAAAATCTGATTCCAAACAGGAAACATACACTGGCGCAAAAATGGTCGATGCTAGATTCTAAAATTTCAAATAATATATTTTGTGGTCTCAGTCTTATGAAAAGAAACTATATAAACATTATATTTTTCATAAACATAACATTATTATACAAACATTATATTCGTATTCTATATAAACATTATACAACAACAGTAAACCGCAACATTTAAAAATTTTGGAATCATTTCTTAACAGCTGTCTTAACTGTTTTTAGTCCTTAATCTTTAAGAGAGGTAATTTTACAAGTTAATATAATCATAAAAGGTTTTTAATCAAACAAAAATATTTTTTATGTTTGATCATGATAAAAAAAATACCTTTGCAATAATCTTATTCAAAATAAATGTTATTTTTTAGCATATTTAAACTGAACCTTTGAGAACTCATGCAATATCATACATCTAAAGCATGACATAAGCTTTACTACCACATTTTAATCAGTTCGCAAAACTAAATGAGCAACCTTGATATACATTAACCAGGAAAAAGAATTAATCAAAATAAGTTAAATTTAAAATTATAAACACCTTATATAGCTGGCTTCAAAATATATCTTGTTTTTAAAAATGGGCTTTTAATACGAAAAATTATTAATGTATTATGTACAAGTTCGTTATCACTGATCTTTTAATAAGCTCTGCAATAAGCAAGATTTCCTATTTTCAATCAATGCCGAATTATATGAATTGGTTCGGGGAGTTTATTCAAAGAAAATTCTTAGAATTTTTCTTTGTAAAGAGAAATTGCTCCAAAAAATTCGAAATTATACTTTATCACATTCTGTATTAATTGCTCTTACCTAAAAATCTGGAAGGGTTTTAAAAGCAGAAAAATGATATTCGCAGAGTAATAATTCTATTTTAGAGATATTATCGAACTTTCATTTGTCGGTAAACAAAATTTTAGTTCTAGTAATTTTTATCAGTACCAACGATTAAATTTTATTAAATATCAATAAATTAATGTTCCATTCTTCTACGTAAATGTCAATTTCTCTTTAATGGAGCGTGTACAGCAATCAGATCCAATAATACAGACCTAACTACAAAAAATAATTTCATTTTCACCATTTGAATAAATTTGAATTTGTATCGGTAATTACTTCATCAAAACAGGAAGTAAATACTTCCCTTTATTCATCATTTTCGAATTAATACCCACAATGGCATCAAAAATTAGGAGAAAAATTTAAATACTCTTTCAACTAAAGTTAATTTCATTATCGAATGTTGACTACATTCAGCGCAGAAGTATATCTGCTTCAAATTCCATAGATATATCTGCTTCAGATCTGAATTATTCCGAAACAGAAAGCGAAAGAATAATGCATTGTTATTTGATTTATTATTTTATGACAAGCGTCAAATATATTGCAAACATACAAAAGCACAGGGAAATCCAAGGTATATTACGATAAACCAGAATTCGATCGTAAAAACTTAGAAAATTGATATTTTAAAGAAGAACCACTGATCTTCTCTATAGAGCTACTGGGGTCAAATATATAAAAGATTTGATTCATTAAAAATCAGCATTCCATGGATTTAATTCAGAATTAATTGAAACATTCTTTATCGTTCAGTGGAATAGGAAAGGTTATGAAAATTGAGAATTAACAGTTGTTTCTTTTTAAATAATAAAACGTCGGAAAGCAATTTTTATTAATGTGTTGAAAAATATGGTTGTTTAAACGAAAAATTCATAGGCAGACGACTGACTTTTAATCAAACTGCTGGCTCGAAATAATTGCTATTTTTAATATGTTTATAAATATATACCAGAGAAATGTCTTATCCACTCCCAGTGTAATGTAATGAAATTATAGGTTTAATTTAAACAGTGTGATAATAAAACTGGGTTATTTTTTTAATATTTACGTAATACACATTGAATTCTTCCATAAATTCAAGAAATTATTGAAAGAAACTCGTGAATTTTAAGTATTATAATAATGTCAAATTTGACTTATATTAAGGCAGATCTTCGGAGTGAACATGAAACTGCCTGCATGGAGCAAAACATAGGCCCATTTAATTGAACAATAAATCAAAGGAACTTGAAACATGTTTGGGGCAGCATTATTTTCGCTAAGCCAGAAGGTGCCTTTAGTATTTTCTTAATTATAATTTAACATTCTTTTCCCAAAACTTATCTCAATTTCAAATTGGAATTTTAACAGCAATTGTTTTAACAGTTTCCGAGTCGAATTGGGCAACGGAATTCTCCCTTTTATTTGCAGACAACTGGCTTTTTTCGTAGATAATACTAATACGTACTATTATGATTTTTGAGCAAATATCTCATCCTTTTGAAAGATTTGTGCTGCATCTGAGCATTAATTCATTACTTTCGAATCTTAACTATAAAAAGGCCTTTCAGTCTATAAATTTATGATGATTCCTTGTCTAAACCTAAGCTGCATTTAGCCTTTCTAAAGAACTACTTTCATTAAGGGGACACAGCCCATTGTAAACACTGTTTTTATTTTGAAAATTTTTGAAAATTGGAAAATGCTCTTTTAATTGTTATACAAAATTCTCTAAAAAATTTATTCCAATCCTTTTCTTTATTAAAAAATTAAATATTTTTATAATTTTTTTATATTTTTTATATTGCAATGGTGCTCTATTTTTATTAAAGTTATGGATATTTTTGCTTTACATTTTAGTTTGTTTTGTTGTTTAATATAAAACTGTACGTAATTTAAAATATTTAAGCATGAATTTAAAATGTTGACTTGTATAATAAAACATTAGCATTTTGCAAAAAAGGCAATTTTTATTTTTAATATAAAAATTTAATTATTTGATTTATTATATGCAAATTATGTTACACTTTTATTGCATACAGTATCTTGCGTATGAATAAAAATTTCGAAGCTAACTGAAATAAGAGAAAAAATTATTTTAATATGAAAGTAAAACTTTTAATGATGAAAAGTACATTTAAAATTGTACTTTACGAATATATTTCATTTATCACGGTACATGAAAATCTAAATCTTCCTAAATATCAAAAGGGGCTTTCATGAAAATGAGTAAAAGTGAAAATATCTATTACAGTAATTTAGATAAGTATGTCCTAAAATTTAGAATAATAGGCTGAAAATCATTTGGAATAACTAACACCGAGAGATAATTTTGGAGGTCTTCGGAGTGAAATATGACATTAGGTAATAAAAAGATCACATTAATACGATATGCAATTTTGAAACCAAATATTTTACAAACTTCTTACAAAAGAAAGGAAAACTACCATTATTTTACATGATTTAAGAGATGGATCTTTTCCAGTTCAAGACTTGGATATCTTTTACCCCTGGTCATAACATTTAATAAAAATAACTAATTTCCTACCCTTTAAATTATTCCCCCCCCAGGAAACTGTTTGAGCAAAAAAGTCAATCGCAAATTATCTGCAATTTCTAGTTTGTATTAAATATTTTAAAATATGTCCAACACTTAGATAATTTAAGAGAATGCTGTATTTAATTAGCGGAAGTTTTCAAAAGGGAAAAAAATCCAGGAAAACTTCACGAAATCGTATTCATCTTCTGCAATTAAACTCAAGCAGCCAGAGCTAATTTGATTCTTATTTGTTCCAGATATTTTATCCCATAGTTCTTAGTACTGGATACATGAATGTAATGTTTATTTTGAAAACTAATCGAAACGCTGTGTTTGTGTTCCAATATATTGTCTGACTTGCAGAAATTGGAAATTAAACCTCGAAACATGCTAATATAATCAGACTTTTATTCTGTATATTTGAAGACAAATTCAAAAAAAATTCTACTGATAGAAGAAACAAGAATTTTAATGCAACTTTCTACACAATTTTTGCTATCGCTCAACTTTTATATAATAAAAGAAGCCTACATTAGCACTCTATAAATCAGAGCTTTTAAATAGCATTTAGCAAAAGTATTTGATAAATTATAAAATACTTCAAACTTTTCAGAGAGAATACTTCAATACAAAGTTTTGCATTGCGATAAAATGCAATTTTTCTAGAAGAAAAAAAAATGTCGGACATTTTTTTTTCACATTCAATTTTTTTTCAAACAGTTAAACATGTTTTGGTAGATGCAACAAAAATAAAGTTTGGTTTATTTGCTCAAAAATAGAGTTTGTATTATTTGCTTTCATCATATCTTTTAATATTGATTCAGCACCAAAAGAAAAACGTAGCAGATGTCAAACTATTAACTTTAAACGGAACTGGTACAGTAATTTTTAAGAAAAACATTAAAGAGCATAGGTTCGTTGTTTCGAATGAAAATGGCACATTCCACATTTTAAAAAATGAATTAAATGAAGTCTGGGCATCTTTAAAAAATGCAGGGGGTGAGGAGTATTGGATTTTTATCCATTTTTGATATTTTTAAATAACCAATATTAAAGAAATTACTCTAAACAAATAGCAAATTCCATCTATTATAGGCAATATAGTAACTGAAAATAAATCCATCTATTGGGTATGTGCTAAAACTATCAACTGCCATAACAAAAACGACGTTTTATTCGACATTAAAACATGCAAAAAATTTAGCCAAAGCGAACATTATATTAGTACTAGCAGTAAATACATAGCAATAAGAAAATCAATAGTGAACATTCATAAAAGAAAACAAAATTTGCAAGGACAGTATTTCATTCACATAATTGCATTGCTCAAACCACCTGCTATTCTGAACTGATTACTTGCATGAACTGATTACTAAACTCAACTTACTCAATACTGGCCGATATTCAGCTTTATTTTTATGCCTACAGTTCACATAAATTTTTAGAACAATTCGAGTCCTGACAAAATAGCTAAAATTACTGTATTTTTAGAAATCTCTCAATTTCGCTCCTAAATAACCCAATTCTTCAATAAAGGATCACCAACTTTGTCGGGAAATCCGGGGATTATTGACTCGGTATTCGTTTTATTGATTGCTAAAACTTTCTGTTAAAAGGAGACTTAAAGGAGAATTTGCGCTGACAAAATCGATATGAAAAAAACATTTTTGAGCTCAAGATTGACTGTTTGTAAAGTAATCGGAAACAAAGATAATATAAATATATAAAAGAAAGAAATACCACAAAAGGTTGTTACTAAAGATGTTAGGCAACTGCGATTAAAACCTAAAATTATGATCTTCATTAATTCAGAATTTTTTTTTAAGTTAGAGAAGGTTCATTTTTCTCTTTCATCTAAAAATCTAAAATGTTGAACAAATTGGCATAAGCAATGAAGTTTTTTTAAAAAAATAATATTCAAACCCTGACAATTTGAAGTGACACGTGATTGACTATTCAACTCTAATTGGACTGCTGAAGTTCAAAGAATAATTCTGAAATTCTTCGAAATGTGCATGAAATCTGATAAAACTACGACTATCAATATCATCGAATAGAGAGTAAATTTTTATCAGGTTATATTTAATCATCATAAAGCATCTTTTGATCAACATATTCTACACTGACAGCACGAAAAGAACCTGAAAACTGTCGAGCAGATTTACACAAGGAAAAAAAAAGAAATATTTTTTTGAAAGATCAGGTTTATTATTATTTTCAAATGTACCAAAACTATGGGAATCATTTTAAAATGAATTCACAGGATATTTTATACTATTAATGTAAATCAAAATATCATATAAGTTAAATTATCAGAAATAAAAAAATAATGCTTCTTTCCTATTTCCAGACTGTGTTAACATTTTAATGTACTATGAATTTGGAGGATTTTATAATTTATTTGTAGGAAATTCCTATGGAAAATTAGTTGTTGGTTGGCTCATAATTATTTCAGTATCTTCATATATATTTTTTCAATAGATCTAGATTTCTTTAATGAGTAGGATTTTAAAAATCAATATCAATATTTACTGACCATTCTTCAATTAAAAAAATATGTTTATCTTTAATACACGAGTTACAAAATATTGATTACAATTAGGGAAACTTTCACCTTTCCTAGTTGATTGGTTGAATTTTCATGGCACAAAACCCAGAGTTGGCTATGCTGCGCCAAAACATTATTAAAAGAAGCATTTATGAAAGATAAGCATTAAATAAGATAAAAGTCTATGGTTAAAAAAATTTTTAAAAAAAATCCGTGGTATTTATACAAAAAGGATAAAGTAAATAGCTTTTAAAAATTTGAGAATATTTCGGACAGTTTGTTCTCTAATTAAATCACGTGAATCTAATGAATTAAATAAATTCATACGATAAATAAAAATTAAATTTGGCGCATTCAATTAAAATATATAAATCTATGAGGTTAAACTTCACAATCCGAGCACATCTGTGCTCTCCTAATTGTTCGTTAGTGTGGCACAAAACCCAATATTTAATTATTATTCTACTGTTTATTGTACATTTTTGTGGTCAGTATCTCATTCCATTTTCCGCCGGAAGATTAATTGCTAGTGGGCAGCCGGACAGCATTTAGTAGTAGATTTCGCTAAAAAGTTTCATAAAAATGTGCTTTTTCTTTATTCAAAAAGAACTCAAAACGCTTTTTCAGAATTATAGAAAAGAAAATAGGAAAATAAACATTAATTTAGTCTTGTACAAATTCCTTTTTGAAGATGAAAATCGTATGAAAAAGCTGTTTCGAAGCTTGAATATTACTATATATCATTTTCATAAACAATGATTTTAAATAATTAAATTTTCAGATAACTTAGCAGCTTTTCCTCATATAAACACACTAAGCGACTCGGCTATTTCATACTTTTCTAATAGCACTCAATGATAAGATTTAATTTTCATAAGTAAATACATTTCTTTCAACTTGAACGACAACCAGTTGACCGATGAAAATTCTTTGCTGAATAACTGCATTTTTTATTATTCACTCGTAAAGTTTCAGCATTAACTCGAAGAATTATGAGACTCAAAGAGGAAAATTTCTATTTGAAAATACAGCACATTTATCTAATCACTAAAGCAAGCCACGTATATGAACTACAGTCATGATCAGAATTTGTCTTTCATCGTTTCACTCAAAAGGATCTTTCAATTTTCTGAAATGTTAATAGTACGAAGAGCGCAAATTCCTTTTCAAACAAATTTCGATGCATTTCCTTTATTGCAAAATCTAGAACCTTATGCGCCCAAACTTTATCGATTAACTCAGGTGCGATTAATGACTGAAATTTTTGATGGCATTCTTAGAGTTATACGCCCTTAATTCTTATTTCTCCTCTGACTTATTCATTAAAATTGTAAGTTATTAAAAGGATTTCAGTTTGCAGACATGATATGTTTCCGAAACAAAAACAAAAAAATTGAACTTCATAAAACCATAAGAATAATAAGTAAAATAGTATGCTCAGTTAAGATTGTTTAATTAAGTGATTAAATTTATACGGAAAATATTTGGAGGTATTAAAACGTCAGTTATTGCATAAAAAACTAATCGATCTCAACAAATAAAACTTGAATTCGAAAACGCCAAAATCCACTTTTCCCACGAAGATGTGTCATGTCTAAATTTGAATTCACTAATTGTCTTCAATGTAAAATTTCCAAGGAAATTAAAGTCTACAGAAGTATGCAACATCATGAAACAATTAATCGAAATTCATCGCAAATTTGTAAGGTATAATCGTAGATCTCTTAAAATTTCTCTTATAAATGTATCAAGAATTTCGCAAAGCGTTATAACGCTTTGTCATAAAGCGTTAATTTTAATGTTAACATTCCTATGAACTTCCTCAATTTATATTGGGAGATACAATGTCTATTTAACTGATGCTCTTCCATGATTAAGGGAACAGATTTAATAAGGATTTATTCAGAAAATTTTATGGCGCATAAGGCCAAAATGTTTAAATCTAAGTTTCCGTGGAAATATGCCATGTCTGAATTTGAAAACAATTTCAAATTTGCTAATTTCCATTCGCTCTTATCTTAATGAAAGAATGTGTTTCCAACATGTGAACATTAAAATATTAATTCTTAAGGCTTAACTGCTTGTAAGAAACAGTATCTTACAATAAAACTTATGTCGATCCTTCCCTCTGTTTTTATTGGCACAAGTATGGAGATGAAGGAATTACAGTTGATTCAAATTTTGGCAAAAATAATTAAATGCCAAAAATGCCTTCAATGTGAAAGTACATCTTTAATGTATACTTTAATCATGTCGACACTGGGAGAAGGTTATTTCTGAATCAAAGGGTCTCTAGAATCCGCTTTATACCAGTTCTTTTCACCTATCGAAACAGGACAGTCAAAGCGGTTTTTTTTTAATCAATGCAAATCTTACGCCATTCTAACAAAAACAAAAAATAATTCGTTTAACTCCTTCACTGCCACAAGGTAAATGGAACTCGTTGACATTTCCATTTTTGCTTTCAAAGGAATAAATGTACAATTTGTAAGTCAATAAGGTATGAAAGTATCATGCGATACTTTAATATAATCCATACATTAATTATTAAAGTAACAGACAGCTTTACAACATTTTGTAATATTTCAGTTTTCCAGAAAGATTATTACATACCTGTCTTACTGCGATGCCGAGATAAAATTTGTAGTTGAATAATTTTCACTGAAAATTTAAAACAATTACTTCAAGATCGAAAATACACAGAGACAATGAACTAATTCACTATTTTTGGTAAACTGAGCTATTTATACTATTAGCTCAGATGATACTTTATTTTGACAACTTTGTATAGGAGTGGAAGTAATAAAAAAATTTAACTGCTGTAAACTTTTCATAAGAAATGCTGGTAATGTCATTAATTTTCAGTATCATAGTTTTTCATCTATGTTACATTTTGTAAGGTTGACATCGCAAGATACGACTAACAATGAACTTCAAAATGATTTTGTTACACAACATAGCCCGTATTTCGTTAAACTTTGCCATTCAAACCGAAGAGTAAACTGAAATATTTTTTTCAAATTAAAGTTAAATAATATCGTAGAAGCTCAGAACATCAAATGCAAGTTATTTTCTGGGGCATGAATATTGGTAATGAGCTCTACGCTTTTATTAGGTTAAAACCTTTTCTGATGATTGAATTCTACATAGTTAAATTCCTTAATTATCTTTAAAAAGAATTCGAAAACGTGAAACAAAGCATGTTGTTAATAAAGATCTCAATGACTACTAATCAAACAACAATATCTACATAATTCTACTTCAATTATTTTTTTAGGAATATGCTATTTTATAACAATTTCATTATATTTTTGTGAAACCTAAAATAAAGTTGCGAATTCTGATGCTTCATTTACAAATTTTAATTTCAGTAATCAATTTATTCGATTGCATTCATTTATCCATAATCACAAATTGATATTTTCATTTTAAAAAATTGACGTTGGATCTTAAGATATGGCTTAGATAATCAGGGTTATTTTTTAATACAAAAATATGATAAACTACTTTCCAAATAATAGACAAATTAATATGTAGTGTTAATATGTAAATTCGATATGAAAGGCAAAGAAATTACGCTTTAAAAAATTTCTTTCAACATGACAGAATTTATTCACTTTTTGAAATCCTTACTATAATCTCATAAGCAATAAATGCTCATATTTTGGTTGCATAATCACTTGATTTTTTTTTTGTGTGTTGATATTCAACCAAGCAAAATTCTGTACGTAATAGTTCAGAGAAAGCATTACACGTTTGACACTCAGTAGACAACTCTATACTTTGTAAAGCATTCCAACATCTCTAGCAGTGAACGAGTTAAAAATGGCTCACAATTCTGATACATGACTGCAATTGAACTTCCGTTTAAAAATCATTGCTTAAATTCTTTCCACTTTTATGCAATGCCTAATTTCCCTCCCTTCCCAATCGGTAAACTGCGCTGCAGGAACTAAAGTTCTTGCTTGATCCACAGTGCAGGATCAGCGCGTCCCTTCCAGAAGAACGTGGCTTCGAGAGAATCCCTCCAACGAAACGAGAAGAACAGCGGAGCTTCACAGGCAGGATCGTGACATTGATTAGAGGGAGAGTTTCCTTATGCTTACTCATGTGCAGTTAAGTAACTGCATTAAAATATTCACATCTGCATTATACACATTTAAATGAGATTCCATTAAAAATCTATAGGTCTATAGAAGGTCTATATATTCATAGCATATATTTAAAGAAACAATTCAAAATACTCACTTTACACCACAAGCAACATGTCACAATTTTGGAGTATATAACTACTTACCTTACCTACTACTACTACTACTGAAATCCCTTCTAATTTAACCCTCTAAGGGTTCCGCACGTATATCGACGTAGCCCCAAGATGTCTTAAAAGGGCTCTGCACGGATTTCGACGTAGGGTAAGGAAGAACGTCCTTTCGGTTTACACGGTTAATGACGTAGGGGGTATACCGTTCCCAAACGGTTTTGAACGCATTTTAACGCCGTGCTCACCCCCTCACGTGTTGCCCTCTTTATGACTTGGAGGGGAGTCAATACAATGAATTCTTTACGACCATTTAAGGATGTCGCAGCATCTGAGGGTCCGGAGATTCCTTTAGGCATAGGTCATTGTAATGAATCGGCGTTAGGAAAAAACGAGGGGTGAGAAAGGAAAGGGCTAATTCAAGAAAAGAGGAACCGAAATAATTCCCCAATAGTATGTCCCATAATGGCTCTATGCGGACTTAAGTTTAAACTGCGTTTGGTTTCCGTAGAATTTCTTTGATATAGCTTATTTGATCAAAATACTGTTTCAAAGTTCCATTGAACTATTTTTTTTTCTTAATGCAGTTTTAGCTTACTTGTGATTAAACATGGCATTGAAGCACTAAGAACTAGAAAAGGATATATTTGAAAAATTGCCTTCGATATATGATTAATGTACGAAATATATTTCTCATTCTGAGTTAAACTATTTTTATAATGCAAATTTATACTTTTTGCGCTAATCTCTACCTCTAATTATTTTTCATAAAATAAGCAGATGCAACTGAGTTTTACGTTTTAAAGAAGTCTAAATTTCTATGAATATAATAAAATAAATTATTATATTGTTTCTCTTATCAGATTTATATTGTGTAAAAACATGGAATTCTGCGTCATTCTTTTTAATGATGTGACCCCTTTTTAAATTTTTGAATAGAATAATTGAATAAACTGAATAAAAGAATTTCATTCAAATTCATAAAAAAAAATTAAGAATTATTTCTACTCAGAAAATTATTAATATTTAATCATAATATACCTTGATGTAGATGAAAGCAAATTGCAAAATAAAATTAATTCAGCGTTTGATTAATTTTGTTACGAATATTAAGAAATGGATCATATTCTAAAAGTCTTAACCTCGAAATCCATCTCCAGATATTTTTTTCAATAGTTTATGAAAGAAGACTTTTAGAATGATTTTTATATTTCTTAAATATTTTTAGAATATTTTTCTTGGATAAAATTGTGGATCTATAAAACATTTCTAAGAAATCAATATTTAGTTCAAGAATTCTGTGCTTATTTTACAGTTCTCTGAAGCAGTTTTTTCTTTCTTTTTGTAGATATGCTAATAGCACTCTTCTATAGAGGTTAAAATATGATTGGATAAATGAGAGAGCTTTTCATTAATCTTGTGCAAAGTATAGCGTGTCTTAATTACACGTTTTTAAGGACGTTCTAATGTAAAATCTTGCAGTTAAATTCCTTAATAAAAATGCAATTGAATATCTAGAAGTGCAGCATTCATAGTTATGTCTTGAAATTACAGCCTGTTATTTACTCGTACCAAATAAATGACTTTACGTTACTTTATTGAGATTTTGTTGCTGATGGGGCCGTTACTTATTGAAGAAAACATCATAAACTGCACACATTGGTTCAGGATCAACCTTAAAAGTTGTCAGACCCAAACAAGAAAAATAATTTTTATCATCATCATCATTATTATTAAAAGCAATTATTTCTAAGTACATTTTGATTAGATTTTGCAATCAAGTATGAATTTTGTGCCTCTTTCTGTCCTTTTAGATTATCGCAAAAATTCGACATAATTACAATAAGAATGTCAAACCAACGTACATTTCATAGATCTATTTTGTGTGTGCGTGATTTTAAATGACTATTCAAATAATCAAGAATAGACACTCATAAATAATTAATCCTTTGTCTGATTATATATATTTTAAAATTAATAGAAAACTACATTTGGATAAAATTGCATGATACTTTTGATTTATCTCGATGCTTCCATTTTGGTGTATCATACCCTATTTTTACATACAGATTTACGCATGTAGATTTCCCATCAGGAAGTTTAATCTAATATCTGAAGATAAGATTACATTTAAATTAATTACAATTAATTAAGGAAAATTACGATAAAGAAAGAAATTAAAAGTTGGTCAAATTTTTTGACTGGAATAATTTCTTGTGAAAGCTCTACCTTTTTAACCCTAGCTAATGAAATGAGAAGTTAAAAAAAGATTAATAAAGGGCTTTAAAGGGTTGAAAAAAGGAATTAAGCCTTATCTAGTATGCTATATTGAACTGAAATTTGAAAAACACTTTTTTATTTTTAAGTCAATTATCAATTATATAAATATTAAGTCTATTATATAAATAATATTGTCAACTGTGTATTAATTTTTGTTTTATGCGAGAGCTAATGACCATACATATATCCTCGATGATCGCCTGTGCCTTATCACCATCTAATTAAAAAATATGAAATATGTACAGATATTTCTTCGCACTATATTCATTTAATTCGTTTTATGTTGGAATTACTTCCAAAACCTTTAGGTATTTTACCTATTCCAATCATTTGACCATTTATGTCAATTTTTATTTCATACTAGCCGCCTTTGGTGACCAGCTGGTCCGCCATGAGTAATGCTTTCTAAACTGTTCAATTAAATAGTTATGTGTCTTCCTATCTTTATAACTTCTCAGCCAAATATGTTTAAACTTTGAAAGGCACATAACTCATATTATTATAGAAGCCTCACGATTATTTGTTCATTGCATTATATATCTCTAATTCGTAATAAGCTGTCATGGAATTGTGTAAATATCACATTTTATATTTGTTCCATAATATTGTGCTTCTTTTTTAAACACTTGCTGTACATCGCACTATCCTCGGTTTAATTTGCAATAAGAGTTAATTTAATTATTCAGTTTGAGTTTTTGTCAAAGTGACGGCAATCACTGGTACATTCTTAACGTGATCTTGCAGGTTAAATTCTACTTATATTTATTATTTAGATTATAATCACTAAAAATAGAATTTGAATTTATAAATTAAAATAATGGTAACCATGTAAAAAGTCATTTTTAAGACGATTTAAAAAACAATTTTGCACTGCAATATTTGCGGAAATTATCGCAGAAAAAGTAAAAATAATAGCGTAATTTTAATTAATTAAAGTTCCCCTAAAAAATTCCACCTTCCGAATATTTTCATCCTCTAAAGTAAATATGAATATATCAAGTGCGGTACCTCTAGGTCATATGGCCTGGTGTGTAGAACAGTAACACACACATTCATTCACATACGCAAACACATATTCATTTGATTATCAGCCTTGGAGTGATTCCGAACATTGATTGGCATGAAATTGGTGGACGAAAAGATTTAAAAAAGTTTTAATAATAATACTTTATATATAAATCAGCCTTTTTATATAAATCAGCCAACATTAATGATTGATTTAGAAGATTGATTGATGTAACAACTTTTGCTTAAAATATTAGTGAAAATATTATGTTAAATATGAGAGTCTCAGAGCAAAGTATGAAAATATATAACAGTTACTCATCAATGCATTTTTTGACTCAAGTTACATAAAGTGTAATTATTATTTTTTTTATTGTAATTATTTAGACCAAGTTATCAGTACTATGTGTGCATTTTACAAATGATTTAGAAATTAGCCATTTGTTTCGAATTCGAATGCGTGGCGTATCCAGTATCAATTCAATCATGTTTACCTCAAACAAAAAGTGGATTTAATGAATTAATGATATAAATATTGCAAACAATCATAGAAACCTTTGCATCGCATTAATTTTTTTAGGAAACATGATATTTAATATTTATTAATCCAATCACGTGGTGAGAGTTACATTTTTTTCGATTTAATTTGCAGTTATAGTTAATTTATTTTTTTAATTTGAACTTCTGTCATTACGATGGCAACAGTTTAATAAAAGCTACTTTTTCCCTTTGCTCGTTTATTGTTTGCTATAAAATGTCATTGTTTTGTCCAAATTATATTGTTGAAAAATATGGTTAAAATATTTCTTTAAAAATTCGTTAAAAATAGAAGCTTAAATTATATATACTGGTATCATTAGAAAACTAATTTTTTAATCTTTACGTTAATGTTAAAATCATCTTTGTGCAATAATATTATCAGAAGATATAGCGGAATAACCTCTAAATTTCGTTAATTTTTAGTTCAAATTCTAAGTAAAAACTCGAAAAAAGGGGCTCCGAGATGCACTTTTCGGACTTCCAAGGTATGCATGTACCAAGTTTGGTAGCTGTAGGTTTAACGGTTTGGCCTGTTGAGCGCCAACACACACAAACACTTTGAGCTTTATTATAAGTATAGATTAAAACTTTAGCCCATTAAGTATGTCATCAATGATCGTCTGCTTTATATATTTTTCCAATTTCGAAAGAAAAAGAAAATGCGTTTTTTTACTTCATTTTCATTTTGAGAAATTCTTTCCTTCTCCTATTTTGCCCTATGATGAAGAAAAAATATTTTTGTGTATTTCAAAACCGATTTAAGGCTAATGCCAATGATTCTAGATACAACAGAGCATATTTCTATCATAAGCGTAATAAGCATAAAATAATCGTAAGCATAAAGTAGTTGCTTACACTGTAATTATTTCTAATGTAATTCTTTACTGTAATTTTTTCTAGAATGCTGGTTTTCTGGAGTTTTCAAAATACGCTGGCAATTATTTGTAAAATTTATACATCCCAATAACACTGAAATACGAATATAATTATCTCTTCATTAAATCCATTTACTTATATAATTTGATTCTTTTATTATGCCTACGGAGATAATCAATAAAAATAAAAACATTTCTTTCAAGCAATTAAAGCTTTCAAACTTAATTTCAAATGTAACTCTAAGACATAAAATTTCTTAATTCATTTCTGTATTTGTAAAGGGTCCTTGATGCTTATTTCTTTATTAAAAGCATCGTCATGTATTATTTTACCAAAGCATGATGCTTATTCCTTTTTTTACAATAACCCATCGGCATGAATTATTGTAAAAAAAAAGTTTTCGGTGATTATTTCTACTCCTAGCGATCATTAGTTAGAGAAAGAAAATGAAATGTTGCAAAGTTACATTAATGCAATATATGTTTCACAAGTTTAATTTCAGTTATTTAAATCATCAGTTACTTTTCCACAGTCAATTTTATAAAAAGATGTAAGCATAACTGAAACTCTTGCAAATTACACTATTTGATAAAACTGGCAGAAATAGTAACAAATAAATAGTGGTTATTTTTTTTTTAGAATAGACGAAAATTAATTTTTGTACATTGTATTATTTTAAAGAACATTATAAATATATCGCAATTTATGAGGAATAAAATACTCCTGTATAATATTTTAAAATAATAGTATGTTTGTTCCAGCTACCTTTGAAGATAACAGTTTCATTAAATGTGCACACAAAATAGTGAAAATAGATATTGAAAAAATCACAAAAATGTCGATAATTTTAATAAGTTTCTAAAACATTTTAAAATGACTAAACCAGTCTATATCTTCAAAAATAAATTTTAAATAAGGACATTTAAACTGCGCTTGCTCTGGTATATTTCACGAAGTTTTAACGTGAAATTATTTTGAAACTATAAAAAACAAAAAAGGCATTATTCTTCAATAAAAAATTATTAAAAACAATATTCAATTATGAAAAATAGCTATGAGATATTTTAGAGCCTTTATTACGATATTAATACATGATACATACTCCCAGATATTAGTACATGAGTAGAAAATTTTTTGACTCTAAAATTCTATATTTTTTAAGGAATCCAATCAATTTACTGATTTGCATGTTTTTTTTTTAATAAAAGAAGACGACCATTTTTTCTAAAAAATGACATATTGGTCATATATATATATTGCTATCTACACGTCATACTGACTGATAAGTTCTAATTCTAGACAAATGCTATTCAAATATTGATTGCTCTGTACAAAAATATAACTATGATTTATTTGAAAGAATATTAAAGGAATGTGAATGCAATTTTAATCCTTCATTATTTTTGAATATATATATATATATATATATATATATATATAGTATGTATGTATAGCGACTCACTTTGAATATATTTTATAGTGAGACCGATGAAAATGTCTGTGCTGAAATACCTAGCATATTAAGCGAAACCCTCTATGTTTATTTATACTCTGCTGCAACGATTTAGAAAACGATGTTATCAGCTAAACGATGTTAAAAGGCAAAAGAACAGTCTTCCCAAACACTATTCCTAGAAACCAGCTGACTTTTAGTCATTCGGAATAAACGGAAAGCAATAAGATCTGACATGAATGAGCGGTCATTTGCTCATACCCGAAGGCGTGTTGGCCACCCAGGAAGAAGTGGAGGGATCGAAAAAATTCTCTAGCGCTTGCCGTACAGCTCTTTAGAAAAACCGATGCGATTTTACGACAGAATATTACTCCTACTTCCTTCACTTCTCGGAGGTTTCACTCTTAAAATGAAAACGCTCAGAGGGTTAAACATTTATTCACAAAAAAGTGAACGAACAGAATGAAACATTTTGCTACACATTAAAGTTGAGAATTTTAAGGAATGCATTCATAATTTCTTTTATGTAACTTTTTCTCAAAAAATTACAGTGTAATCGTCTCCCCCTCCTACTCTGGTATACTTAAGCTTAAATTTATTTAATTCTTACGTGTTTAAAAACAGATTTAAAAAATTTCAATGAGATGTCATTAATGAACTTGTGAAAATAAATAAATTTTTTTAAAAAACTAAATACTTGCTGGAATTACTCTGCTAGCAATAAAGGTGCGTGTGTGTGCGGTCGTTGGCGCTCTACAAATGATATAATCTACAAGTTCCAAACTTAGACACAAAAAAATATAACAATTTAATAAATAAAACATTTTTCAATTTGACAATTTTTTGAAATTTTTTTTCTTTTCTTTCCTAAAACGACACCTAAGATTCCAACGGTCTTCATCGTTTCAAATATTTAATCTCGTGATTTTTCCTTCATTTTTAAAAGTAAGAAAAAAGGATTCTGTTTAATATCTGTAATTTACAAGATGAATAAAACACTACACAAATCTTTAAATTTAGACAAGCGACCGTACTTTTATGCTTTCAATAGCGATATGATGTCTTAGGATTACTCTTTATTGGAAAAGTTCATTCACTCAATAAATAAGACAATTAAAATAACACAACTTTAAAGTCAGATTATTCGGAATAATCATAGACATGAAAAATTACTATACCATGCAAATCAAATATAATCAATATCCCCAACAAAACAGCTGGTCGCTAATCTATATCTATACTTATAATAAAGCTGTGTGTGTGTGTGTGTGTGTGTGTGTGTGTGTGTGTGTGTGTGTGTGTGTGTGTGTGTGTGTGTGTGTGTGTGTGTGTGTGTGTGTGTGTGTGTGTGTGTGTGTGTGTGTGTGTGT
>JAPMOQ010014769.1:189007-290971 GCA_026543055.1 Argiope trifasciata
GTGTGTGTGTGTGTGTGTGTGTGTGTGTGTGTGTGTGCTGGCGCTCTCCAGGTCAGACCGTTGGACCCACAGCTACCAAATATAAATTTCGACGTTTTTCCGCTATAACTTCCGAAAATATTATTGCACAAACATGATTTTTACATCAATTTAAAGATTAAAAAATTAGCTTTCTAATTGTATCGGTGTTTTAATGTATAACTTAAGCGTCTATTTTTAACGAATTTTTAAAGAAATATTTTAACCATGTTTTTTTGAGCACGTGACTGGATAAAATAAAAGGAAACAATGACGAAAGTTCAAATAATAATAATAATAATAAAAACTATCATCGTAAATCAAGTTTAAAGAAATGCAACTTTTAGCACGTGACTGGATAAAATAAACATAAAATGTGATATTTTCTAAAAAAATAAATGCAAAGCAGAAGTTTCTATAATCGTTTGCAATAATAAATCATTTATTCAACAAATATTGTTCATTTATGGTAAACCTGATTGAATTTAGACAGGATATGCATTAAACTCCCGACTTAATGGCATATTCTATAATCGTTTGCTATATCTGTATCATTAATTCAATAATTTTTTCCCATTATAAAATGTGATTTTTTCTGAAAAAATAAATGCAGAGCCAAGGTTTCTATAATCGTTTGCAGCATCTAAATCATTTATTCAATTTTTTTTTCTTTTTCGCTTTTTTTAAAAAATCATTTAATATTTTGGCAACATCACCATAAAAACATTTTTAATTTCAATCCAATCAATGCCCGGAATTACTTCAAGGCTAATGAATATGTGACTCATTTGAAAATTTTAGAACGCATTACTCGTGGCGAACCAGCTGGTCGCCAAAGGCGGCTAGTGCAAAATAAAACTAACACAAGCTGCTTTTAACACTAATAAATATTAATGAATTAAGCCATTCTTCAATACTATTCAATATTAAAAAATTCATCAATAGTTCTAATATATAAATTCAAAAAATAATAAACAGTGTTTATTTTGTACAATTTACTTTAAAATAAATAATTTAATACGCATTTCAAAATTAAACACGCCCAGTTGTGTACACCTTCTGTCTTAAATTCTACCCCATAATTAGCTAGCTTCTTCAAACTAATGAATTTCTTTTCCATGTTTTTTATGTTAAGGGAGATTATATTAATCGTCAAAACAACTAAATTCAGACTTTGATGAATCTCCCTATTTCTGTAAGAATATTATGTCCGCCTGAACTCGGTAACTCAAAAACGCCTTGAATTAGAAGAAACTGATACGGTTCTATCACTAAATTTATAAGATTGTACCAAAATTTGGACGAAATAAAACATTCTTAAGGATATGAATCCCTAAATCAAGTAAAACAGTAAGCAATTTGAAATTATGCACAACATGCAAGTTAAATAAAATTTAGCAATCAGACCAAATCGCAAAGAGGCAATATTCGCTCTGAATTTTTACCGTTCTATCCAAAAATCTGGTCCAGCAGTTGCATTTCAGCAGATTTTTTTTTTTTCTTGTTTTACATGGAATAAATTTCCTAAACGATCACACTTCTTGACGAATTACAGCACAAAAATCCTAACTCTTTACAATAAATTCATTTAAAAAAATTAGCTACTAGTTTGTAGTTTCCAATTTTTCAAGGAGTAATTTAAAAATAAAATTAGAAGAGCACTTACATGGACGATCAGGTGAAACGACAGCGCTGCGTTGATAAGCTGACGAAAAATATGCCCGTTTCGAGACATTCCATTGCCTGAAACGAGGAATTTCGTGAGTGGAAAAAAAATACAAATGAACTCGTTTCCAGATAAGCATGTTTAATTGCAAACATTTGTATTCAAATCACAGCAACTAAACAAGCAGTTAATTTTAATACAAAATGATATTGAAGAAAAAAGATGAATTATGCGTGAAATTTGATCCATCATTAGCAATTCGTTTGCATCAATCCTCTCCCAAAAGTAAATTTCATCGATTAAAAATTAGTTTTATTTTTTTTAATCAGCTTAGAAGATATAATTTATGTTTTCATTTTTATTACCGATTCTTGGTAGGAGAACACTTAAACGTAGGAGTCCTAATATATGCGTTAAACTTGTAAAAAATTTGTTCAAAACTCTTTATAAGAAATTAAATATTTGAACACAAATTATGTTTTAAAATACGACGTAAAAGATTCCAAACCAAACATCAGAAATATTTTTGATTAATGATATCCTCGAAAAAATTCCCAAATGATTTTTTTAACTACAAACTTTTGAATATGTCGCAGTTGTCACAAATTTCATCTTTTCCAATTGCTCAGTAACATAAGTTACAACATTAATTTTCAACATCAAATTTAATATGCACCAGATACAATACATATTTAACATTTCGTGGAATCAGTTTTCAAACCCTCAAACTGTTTTCAATAGTAGTTAATGAATTCCTTGTTAGCGGACTTGAGTCGGCTTCGAATAATGCGATTTTATCATCAATAAGCTTATATTCTATTTCTTGCACATAAATCATTTCGACGAGGGTTCATTACAAATAAGCATTTACTCACTTTTCCTATATATTAATTAGATAGGGAAAAATCATAGTACATCAACAATATACTTTGACACAAATAGGAATATAAAAACAAAATTTGAAAGATTTTTTTTATATTTGTAATATGTATATGTAAAACTGTTCTATTTATTATTACGCAGCAAAACAGAAGTGAAAAACAAATATTTTTCTACTAAATGTTATATTTTTCGGTCAAACTGCTCTTCCATACATGCCCAAGACGACCCAATATGTGATTAAGTTTGAAACTCGCGAGATGCATATTTGGAACGTGCGCATGAAGCTGGAACATTTTGAATGTTGAACGTTGATGTTTTATATAACAGGCTCAAAATCATCGAGATCAGCTCGAAAATATACCTCATATTACTTTAAGGTATCCGACTACGCTTGAAGGAAAAATTTTGAACCAATGGATTTTTTTAAACAATTTAAAACTGTAGTTTATATATGTATTGTCAATTACGACACAAGATATTATAAATACAAGATTATTTGAAAATATATTTTAAGAAATAGGTATACTTACAGCAAATTATAATGATATTTAACCAAAATGGATAACACTACTCAAAATAATAATGCAGCAATCCTATTTTTCTTTGTACACCAGTTAATAGAATATCATGATGAATGAAATAAATTAAAATCTAAGAAACATTTTGAGATGCAAAGAAGTTGTGGGTAAAAATATACTTATATATGTATTTTTTTAACAGATTTACAACTTAATTTTCCTAAAAACACCTATAAATGACAAACTATTTCACCAACAACAAAACTTTTGGTTCATTTCATTGCCCATATTATTTAAAACACGGGCTGACATTTTTAGCTGAATGCCTCTAGTAGTATTTGAGATATGTTAACGGTGGACTATTTTTATGAAAATTAAAGTTTTGGGAAAATGGGAGTTAAAGACAAATTTTAGCTGAAAAATATATGACCCTGGATGATTGGCAAGACCTTTATCTTCCTAAAAAAGATAAAATGCTTTCGAAAGTGGAAAGTAAACTTCAAGAAATAAGAATGAAACAATATTAGCCAATGTGATCGATAACCAGTGTTTTTAACGTAATCGGATACCTTGAGATATTATATAGAAATACGAATAAATGTTACTGTTTTTTCTCATTTAAAAGTTCTTGGAAAACAATTTAAACAGAACAATCTAATAATTAAATTTAAACTTAAATTAAACAATAAAAGTTGTCACTGCTAATAATAGAGCATCTGTGTATTTGCAAGCTCTCTACAAAAACAGTTTGATATAGAGACAAGAAATTTGACATTTGCATACATCTTGAAGAGCTTTTTTTATTCGCTTATACAGCACGGTGTATTGGAGCCATTTTTTCAATTTATGGTTATGTGGAATTAAATATAATTCATCATGAATTTCAATCTTTGTCATTGATATTAGAGACGTGTTTTAAATAACCTTTACATCCGTTACTTATTAATATGAACCATTCTGACGATGATGGTTTCTATGACATCATTTGTATGACTTGGCATGAAGTTAGGGCCGAAAAGTTCTTTGTATGTAGGTTCTGATATAAAGTAAGCATATAATGAACAGATTCTGATGGTCAGATTGTGGAGAATGATCGAACCTATGGGTTTCAAATCCAATAACCTAACCATTCGGCAAAGACGTACGCTAATGTCTAGTGGCTATTACTGGTTTATTAAGATGTCACCACAAGATGACGAGACCGGCAAAAAGGATGGCATTCACTCTCCAAGCAACTGAGGCATATCAGTTGGAGATATTTAACCTCGATGTATTTAACAAGCGCCATATTTGTTCGTGGGGGATTTGGTGTCGAATCTGAAGCCCTCAGTATATGATACCGAGACTTTACCATCAATCAACTTCGATCAAAATAAGGTTTCAAAATAAAAATCTGAAGTGCTATAAATTAAGTCCTCGCTATTAAAAGAAAACACGAAGTATTCCTTATTTTCATGAATCTTACTCTTCAATAAATATCTCACATTAAAGAAAATTTACCAATTTTTGTTTCAGAAATAAAAAAAATTGAACGATTTATATGAAGTAAATTTTCTCCCTAATGTTTACCGTACATTAAATGGTCAATCGATCTTCACTCATAAATGATAACTAAAAAAAAGCGGTAAAAAAGTTTATTTTGGATAATATTTGGTTAAAGGATTATTAAAATATGCTTAAATTTTCAAAGGTTTATTAACAATTCATCAACTCTTATTACAGAGAATAAAGTACATTTATGACTTTAGTGGAACAATAAAATATTCTACAATACTGATCCAATCTATTACATTAAGAAAAGCAAAAAAGGTTATTCAAATTTTTGGTCGGAACGACATCTATACTTTTAATTAAGCTCAGTGTGTGTGTGTGTGTGTGTGTGTGTGTGTGTGTGTGTGTGTGTGTGTGTGTGTGTGTGTATATGTGCGTGTGTGTGTGTGTGTGTGTGTGTGTGTGTGTGTGTGTGTGTGTGTGTGTTGGCGCTCTACAGGCCAGACTGTTGGATCTACAGCTACCAAATTTTGTACATGTATACCTTGGAGGTAGGGATTGTGCATTTCGGAGCCCTTTTTTTGAATTTTTAAATTAGAATTTAAATTAAAATTTAAGCAAAATTTCGACGTTTATCCGCTATAACTTCCGGAAATATTATCGCACTAAAATTATTTTTACATAAATTTAAAAATTAAAAATTAGCCTTCTAATGCTATGCGTGTTTTAATGTATAACTTAAGCTTCTTTTTTTAACGAATTTTTAAAGAAATATTTTAACCATGTTTTTTTAGCACGTGACGGGATAAAATAAAAACAATGATAGAAGTTCAAATAAAAAAAAACTATCATCGCAAAATAAATCTAAAGAAATGCAACTTTTAGCACGTGATTGGATAAAATAAAAGAAATATAAAATAAGATATTTTCTAAAAAATAAATGCAAAGCAAAGGTTTCTATCATCGTTTGTAATATCTAAATATTTAATTTAACAAATCTTTATTTACGGTAAACCTGATTGAATTTAGACAGGATATGCATTGAAATTCCGACTTAATGGCATATTTCTGTAATCGTTTGCAATATCTGTATCATTAATTAAATATTTTTTCCTTTTTCGCTTTCTTTAGAAAAACATTTAATATTTTGGCAACATCACCGAAAAAAACATTTTTAATATTTTGGAAGCATAACCGATAGTTAAAACTGACTGATTTATAAAATTAAAGAAAATTAGGGAAACGTGTTCTTTTACAACTTTCCGTCCGTCATCTTAAAGAAAATATTAATTTCAGGCCAATAAATGCCCGGAATTACTTCAAGGCTAATGAATATGTGATTTAATTGAAAATTTTAGAACGCATTACTCATGGCGAACCAGCTGGTCGCCAAAGGTGGCTAGTCTTTAATAGAATAAGGAAATAGGCAGAATAAGTGCCAGAAAGAGTAATAGCAAAATAGATTTTTCATCTCTAACTTTATTCTGTTTGTTTCTTTTACTAGGCACCTAGCTGACTACTTGATTCGATGGGTCTAATGCCTGCGAAAAATGTCAGTCGTTTAGTCCCAAAGATTTCTTCAATAAACGGTTCATAAGTTTAAGTTTGTGATAAATATTTAACTGGTACTATTTTAACAGTCTCAACCTGTTCTTTGGGTTATGCATTTGCCTTGTCTTATTTCTTATCTAAAATCGGAAATGTAGCACTCTCTTTCCCCCCCCCCCTCCTACAATATGATTCACTCATTACACGCCGCCCTCTGGCGAGTGCTTCGAGAGACAGTCAGTTAAGCCTCTGTTATCGTTATGTGTTGACGTGTTTTTGTCCACTCTGTGTTTGTGTGTAACGTAACCTTATATGTTTTAATAATAAATTAATGTTACACAAGAAGGCTTATCTTGATTAGGACCCACCAAACACCGGTCACATTGGCGCCCAACGTGTTTTAATGGCATTTACATTGACGCCCAGCATTTAATTGCGCCCCAGCATTGCCGCGCAAGCGTGCTTTTAAAATTCAGCCTTCAAAAAACAGAGTAAAAGTTCCGAACACAGAGGTTTGGCTCAATTTTTTTTTTCAGGTAAAAGCAATTCGAATGCACGCCCTGTGCAAGATTTATCTTCATTGGATTATGTTAATTCCCCGCCCTGGAGGAAAAAGGCTTTCTATTGCCAAACGGATGTGATAGATCCCATCGTTGCTTCATTAAATAAGTACTTATTTCTGTTTCAATTTTTGAATATTTTATTTCTTTAACCATCCTGGCAAAGAATACCATGTTCATTCATACGTTTAGATTAACTAAATTTGTGTTAACTTAACTTGCCACACCCCTGGCATATGTATAATATTGTTGTATAAAACTCATGATATAACAGTCAATTTAAAGTTTTGTAAAAGCAGTTCTTTAAAAGCTTTTCTCATATTTCTATAGGTAGATTTTCTATTGGTGTTAAAAAGTTATATTTGTTTGAAAATATATTTCTTTCAACCTAATAATATATAGTTTAAGTTCCATTCGTCAGTTTCGGTTTCGGAACGAAACGCAAATGTTGCTCTTTTGCGTCGCCATTATTCGGCGCTCCAAATGTCTGATCCCCCCCCCTCCTCCTCTCTCTTCGCTTTTCGGAATATTAATGTAATACACCGGATACAGAAAAAGAATCTGAATGATTCATTTATGATATATTAAATGAGTAGAAACCATAGAGCTGGGATACTAATAGAGGAGGGGGGGGGACTCTACTTTCGTGTAGGACAAGATAAAATCACGTGCCTTTGGGACAGAATTTGTGTTAGCTGTAACCACATTCTCCGTTCCCCATTATATTTCAATGGCAGACTTTTTCCCGCTTTTAACTGTTGGAATTTAAAACTTATTTAAGCCATGGTTAACTATTGCTGTGCAATTGGATGCAAAGAAAAAGCTTCGAAGGATAGTCCTTTATCATTTCATAGGTATTTACAGTCAACATATTCTGTTTATATCCATTTTAAGTCAATTTAAAATTTCCTAACATCGATCACTCAGTGATTTTGGTGTTATAACTCAATATTTCATAGTTTGGCTTAGTTATTGTATTGAATTTATTTAACATGTTACTAAACTTCGTTTAAACTGATGTAACTACGTTATATTTTGTTACTTGCTTTATTTTAATCTCGAATGTGTTGCAAGCGCTTGGCTACAAGCTTGGCGGGATTTTTTCTCGCCAATACAAGTGTTTACATAAACATTGGTTGACCGATTAGTAATTGTGTGTTTATTTTAATGCAAATAAAGTTCTTTAAAATTTCTAATATGTTGTTTCTTTTTAACCACAATTATTGTATTATATCGTGAACAATATTAAATCCAATCTAAATTTTGCAAAACAATTTTTTATGGAATATTTACCTTATAGAACAATTTTCCTTAATAATGCTTTATTAATAAAAGCGTACAATAAAATCTCAATATTTAATTACAAATATAAATTAATAATTAAAATATTTGTAATTTTTATCATTTTTTTGTTGTTTTTGTGATTTTAATAAGCACTAGTTTAACTGTTAATATTCATTTTGTAAAAAATGTTCAGTATTTATAATTTATATTGCAAATATGAATAAAAACATTTTTTTAAACAATTTTTTTTTAAGTCTTACGTCACTTAAATAATCTATTTTAAAAAAGCCATTTTTTATCTGTTTGAGAGAATGATAGAAAGCATTTGAGCATCTAATGTAAAATCTTGAAATGTTTTTAGGCAAAGAAATAAAATGTTTATTTAAAGAAGAAAAATAATCACTTTTAATTATTGCACAAAAACAAAGTAAAAAATCTAAATATAATTTAACTCGAATACTTGTGTAAAATTTTATATTATATATATATATATATATATATATATATATATATATAATATAAACTGTTTAGGAAATGAAATAGGATTTATTTTTATAGGATTTCCGGTCGGTTTAACCGGAAATGAAAACCGACTGGACCCATTGCTGGGAAGCAAAATGTTGCGCTGCAGTTTTTGAGTATGCCAACATTTGCGATTTGGCGCCCAAAAGGTGTTCTTACACCCAGGATTTTCTAAAGTCACATGACTTATGTTGGGTACACTTTTTGAGACAGGTTTGGTTTTGAATTTCTGGCGCAAGATCCTGATATAGAATATACTGCGCCGAAACAGCGCAAAATTTCTCCATTAAGATAAAAGTAAAATTAGTTTTGTATTGTAAAAAATGTAATTGCTTGTGTTCAAACTACTCAAATGTTAAAAAAGGGTGAAAGTTATTAAAACCAGACTAAACTTCATGTAAAATTCCAGCATCTTTAATACATAAGAAAATGTTTGGGTGATGAGTTTCACCCAATAAAAAATCCAAGTTAAGATTGTCGGATTTAAAATAGTTACGTCGAAGGTCAATAAAGCGGGTGCATTCCATCAAAATGTGACGAACAGTTAACACAACTCCACAATCATCACATATTGGGGGAGGTTCGGAAAAGAGTAAAAATCTATGTGTCAGGCGAGTGTGACCAACACGTAGTCGGGATAAAATTACATCATAGCGTCTACTTAGTTTTGAAGACCAGTTGGACAATTGTGGTTTAATAAAATGGAGCTTGTTGTTAGTCTCCATGTCCCATTGATTTTGCCACTGGCGATAACACCAACGAATTATAGTTGTGCGCATATTTTTATAATAAAGACGTTGGGGCAAATTGACGCTCGCTGACTTAGCTGCTGTATCTGCGATTTCATTTCCAGAAATACCCACATGCGATGGGATTCAGGAAAGCAAAACTCTAATATTTTTTCCACATAGAAGGTGGTATATCTTCTTCACTTCCTGTAGAAGCGGATGATCAAGAGATGACGAGTTTAAAGCTTGCAGAGCACTCAGAGAATCTGTGTAAATAACAGACTTAAGGATCTGTTGTTCATCCATATATTTGAGGGCTAAGCAAATAGCAGTCAATTCAGAGGTAAAAACAGAAGTAAACGGATGAAGTTTATAGCTTATAATGCGATGACCATGGACAAATGCGCAACCAACATGATCAGATGACTTAGAACAATCCGTAAAAATGGGTTCATAAGAGCAATAAAATTCCCGATGGTGTTTATAAAGTGAAATAAAAACCCTGCTATCAGTGTCCGATTTTATAAATTGTTTAAAAGGGTCTTCGTAGTGCAATTTATTTTCTATCCATGGAACTGAATTAAGATTATCATCCGCGTATGTCTGTATATCACTAAAATCATTTGGTAATATTCTTCGAATACGCAATCCCAAATGAGGTATGTAGGATTTGCGGGAATTAAACGGTCGTCAACGTCATTCCGAATTTTCTCATGAAAAGGATGTCGTTTATTGGATAAAATAAGGTAAAAATAAAATAATGATAGCTTCGTTCTTCTATTAGACAAAGGAGGCTCAAACGCCTCAGCACATAAACTAGCTACTGGTGATGTCCTGAATGCTCCGATGCACAATCGGAGATCTTGATGATGGGCAACGTTCAAACGTTTAAGGTAAGATTGTCTAGCAGAGCCATAAATAACACATCCATAATCGATTGTTGATCGAATGATACCGCGGTAGACTCTAAGCAAGCACGTTCGTTCAGCACCCCAAGAAGTATTGGATAAAACTCTCAGAATGTTTAATGACTTCAGACATTTAGTCCTCAAATATGCAATGTGAGATAGGAAAGTCAGTCTTTTATCAAAAATTACTCCTAGAAATTTGTGTTGATCCTAAATGGCAATTGGATTACTGCTCAAAAACAACTCTGGCTCCGGATGGAGAGGGCGTTTGCAGAAGTGCATAGCGACTGTTTTCTGAAGGGAAAATGTGAAACCGTGTTTATTTGACCAATCTACAATGTTATTTATCGCTTTCTGAAGTTGTCTTTCAATGCATCGCATGTCTCGGGCGTAGCAAGAAATTTGCATATCATCTACATATAGCGTCTTGCTAACAGTTGCTGGTATAACAGATAAAATAGGGTTAAAAGCTAATAAAAATAGTGTCACACTTAATATACAGCCTTATGGAATTCCTTCCTGACTAAACATTGGAATAGGTATTACCAAGCCGTACTTTAAAATATCTCTGGTGTAAAAAATTTTGGATAAAAAGGGGCAACTGCCCTCTAAAATTGAGTTCGTAAAGATTTTTCATGATCCCGTATCTCCATGTTCGATCATATGCTTTATCTATGTCGAAAAACACCGATACCAAATGATTCCTTTTTATAAAGGCAGTTCGAATATCCGTTTCCAAGACCAAAAGATTATCAATTGTTGAACGAGTCTTTCGGAAACCACTTTGGAAAGGAGAAAGGCTTTGGTACAGGAATTATTATAGCAAATTTCCATTTATCAGGAAACACATGCTCCCTCCAAATTCTGTTATATAGGAACAGAAGATTTTTGAGGGATTTATCTGGTAAATGTTGCAGCATTGAATAGGTAATTACGTCCGGTCCCGGTGCTGTCTGTTTCGTGACAGATAATGTTCTGCGCAATTCCAAGATAGAAAAATCGGCGTTATACGAGAGATGCCTTTTGGTTTTAAAGCACAATTTGATCCTTTCTTGGCTTTTTTTTTGTGCGTAAGAAAAGGTTCCTTGTAATTACTCGATGAACACACAGAGGCAAAAGCCTCTGCAAGAGCATCAGCCATTTCCTGTACACTGGAAATGTCTTTCCCATTCTTTTTAAGGCAAGAAATGGAATGATCAGGGTATATACCGCACACTTTTCGAATGCTGGTCCACATATATTTGGAAGTTACAGAAGAATTTATACCTGATACGAATTTGATCCAATAAGTCCTTTGACTTCGCCACTTAACTCGTCTTGCTATAGATTTGGCTTTTTGAAAAAGAATCAAATGAGTTGTTGTAGGACGCCGCCTAAAAACATTCCAGGCCTTTTTAAGATCTTTTTGTGCTTTTGTGCAATCTGGGTTCCACCATGGTTTTTTATATTTGATTTTTCCTGACCTCGATTTTGGGATAGAAGCATCTGCAGCTTTTATAATAGTGTCAGTTATAGAATTTACAACGTCATTTAAGTCCCATTCTCTACCATATTCCGTGTTATCAGAGCCCTTGAAGTAAAGTCTATCCAGTCAGCTTTTTGAAAAATGTATCGTGGTAGACGTGAATGATTTACATCATTTCCAATTAATTTATCTAAAAATATGGGAAAATGGTCGCTTTCAAGCCAGTTCCTACTCTAAAATTCAGGTACGGAGCTAATGAAGGTGAACATATTGCGAGATCTAGCGAATGAAAGGTTTTGCTCCTGTGATGAAAATATGTTTCTTCTCCATTATTGAGCAGGCACAATGAATGGTTATTAATAAACTCTTCAATCAGCTGCCCCCGAGGATTAACATCTTCGCTTCCCCAGAGAGGGTTATGACCATTTAGATCACCAATTATGATGAAAGGAGATGGTAATTCATCCACTAAGGCATTTAGATCTCTTAATTCAACCGGAGTACTGGGTGGCAAGTAAAGACAACATATTGTCGTCAAAGAAGGGTTCAAGACTCGAACAGCCACAGCTTGCAAATTTGTATGTAATGGAATGACAGACGAAGGTGCATTATGGGATACAAGGAGGGCAACACCTCCTGTAGCCCGATCAGATTCATTATCCCTTCGTATAAGGCTATAATGTCTTATTTTCATAGAGTCGGAAGGTTTCAAATAAGTTTCCTGCAGAGCTATACAAATCGGATGGGTTTCATTAATTAAGTCTTTAATCTGAGTTGTCTTAGTACGGAAACCACGGCAGTTCCAGGACACAAATTTGGCCATCAAGATTGGGTTTTGTCTGGAGGTTTTTTCTTTTTGTCCCCACCTGATTGATTTTTAGAGGTTGAAGGATCTAGCTCCATATCGGAGAATTCAGAAGACGATATATGAGTTTTTAAGAAATCTTTCGCTACAAGGTGTCAGTTCATTAGTGCTTTCTTTTTCGTTCTTTGCTTTGCATGTACTTGAATTGGTTTATGAGAAGATGAAGTGGAAATTTTTGCTTTACTACTACGATGGCGCTTGGTGGTTTTATCTATTGCAGGACAACTGGATGACTGGGAAGAAACAGTGGAGACCCCTGGCGATTTTGTCATTTGTTTTAAAACTGGACTAGTCGGTGGTAATTGAGTAATGCGAGAATCTGCTTGGGCACTACTACATATTAGTGTTGCTTTAAGTGCACCAGAGTACGCTACACCAACTTTTGGAGTTCTGTCATTGATTAATTTTCTCGCTTCTGCGAAGGATACGTTTTTTCGTATTTTCGTGGATATAACCTCTTTCTCAAGAGTCCATTTAGGGCAAGATTTTGAGAAAGCAGTATGAAGCCCAGAACAATTGACACATTTCATGGTATCTGAATTACAGTTATTTACATCATGTCCAGGTTCAGCACATTTCGCACACATGGTGGTTTTACTACGACATGCTTGCTGTGAATATCCGTACCTTTGACATTTAAAACACCTGAGCGGGTTAGGTATGTAAGGCCGGACTCTGCAAATTTGGTATCCCACTTTGATGGATTTAGGTAGGACTGGTGTTTGGAAAGTTAAGACGATGTGCTTCGTTGGTATAAGCTGACCGTCACGTCGGATGTTAATACGACGATCGGCGCATACTTGCTGATCGGAAAATTCTGTCACGAGGTCTCCCTCAGACAAGTCGATGAGATCTGGCTCAGAGAAAAATTTAAAGTTTTATGCAAAGATGTTTGAATCGGAAAATCTCCCAATTTGGTAAGTTTGCTAATAAAAATAGCTTGTTTTTTTGAAGTCTGCAACAAAAGGTCGCCAGAGCGTAGTTTTTTTTATGTTTTGTACTTCACCAATTGTCGATTGTATTAATTTGTTAACAAGGAAAGGAGAAACTCTATGAAATGTGTTTTGAGTGCTAACAATCATGAAACGAGAATTGGATGATGCTACAGTGACGTGAGAAAAAAAAACCCATATGACACTGAGAGTGATTCGGGTCCGGCGGCATCGCCCACCACGGAGCCCAACAAGGAATGGTAGTTGCCGGCTCTGGAAATTCTCCAACCTCGGTACTTGCCATAATGCTGACCAGAACCTATACGCTGGGAGTCACCCCCGGGGACAGTGACCACCCTTAATGCCAAGCCCAAGGAGTGACCCCTTCGCTTGATCCCCTTGAGCAGCCCAGTTGAGTGCCTGGGATACCAGCCGATTGATACACCGGAGACCAAAGTGTACCACCACCCGTCTAATGGGTCGCCACGCACGGCAAACACGTGGGGGTATTTGCTGTCCATGAGAAGCAAGAAGCAAACAGAGCGGCGACAGCTTCCTATGGAGAGCTCCCTCGCCTACCCTCGAGGGAAAGAAAAAAAAAAGGAGACAGCAGGAGGCGTAGAGGAGTATAAACCTAAAGGGAGTAAAGATCCCTGGGTACCTCGGGATTGGGACACCCGTACTCACCTAAAGAAGGTGAGCCCATGAGGGGCTTTTTGAGACTGGAAACAAGCTACTAGCTCCCTCCATTTATATATCAGCTCTATGGTAGAAACCTACTGATCTTTTATTACTGGAGCAAATAAATAAAATAAAAAGGAAAGATCTTTTCGGATTGTGGTTACAAAGATTTAATGTGTGTATATTGTTCGAGCAATAATTCAGCCACGCTCACCGCTAGATGGCGCTGTTATGTGACGTCATTTTTAGTGTTTCTGTCTGTATATAAATGTGAATTATTCGAATAAAGTTATGCTTAGCTATGCTTAAGAGAACTGTGTGCTGTTATTTTCCCGTCCCAACATATGGTCCGTCGAGAGCCGGAGCTTGATTTCAACAAGGATTAAGCTAACCGCAGCATTTAATTGAACTAATTATTATGGATGATACATAACAGTCAACGAAGGTTCTTTAAAAACAAAACAAAACTGAAGCGTACAACAGAGCAGCATCGCATTCACCAATGAAGGTCACAGTCACAACATGGAAGCCATACTTAAACAAAAGAGAATAACTAAAGGTAAGCTTACCAGATTAGTTTCGGAAGTAAATGGTTTGCAATCTCAAATTATTTCTGTTTCCGATATTGAAGTGTATCAAAACAATACCGATGCATTAGTTAATGAAGTAAATAAATTAAATGACGATAATCTTACTACTTGTTCGGATGTAGAATTTGATAAATATGAAAAAGAAATGCATGAAATGTTCTTTAAAATTGATACGTTAAAAATTACCTTAAAAAATGAATTCAGGAAATGTGTTAGGGATAACAGTAGTTTAAATGCATCTCAGAACACGGTTAATACTGAAGTAAATAGTTTAAAACTTCCTCGTATAGAATTACCAGTATTTACATCCAATTACATTTCGCGATTTATTTTTAGCAAGCGTAGGAAATAATAACTCTCTAAGTAACTGCCAAAAATTACAATACCTTAAACTTTCTGTTAAAGGTGAGGCAGCAACTTTATTAAATTCAATTCAAATTTCGGATAAGAATTACGAAAGAGCTTGGAATGCACTCGTTGAACGCTATGAAAATGAAACGGAAATCATAAATGCAGCATTAAATAAATTAATTTCCCAACCTAGTTTAAAACATGAATCGGCAACAGGATTACGGAAATTAATTGATACTACTTCACAATGCATTGATACATTAAAAATCCTTAATCAGCCTGTAGAGCATTGGGATACTATAATTATTTTCCTATTAAAAGGAAAACTCGATTCAGAAACGTTTCGCGTTTGGACATTAGAACAAGCAAAAAAAGTAGCATCTTTCCAAGAATTTAAGGATTTTCTTTTAACTCGAACGAATGCGTTATCGTCATTGGCACTTTGCCAAAAACAAAAAACAGGTGCAATATTAGCCGTACGATTTGTTGGCGCCAATATACATCAAAAAATAAATAAATCCGCATTTCCGTCACAGCTAGTTGGGAATATATGTTTATATTGTAAAAGTAATTCTCATTTCGGATTATTTAAATGCGATGATTTTTTATCACTTTCTGTGAAAGAAAAATGGCAAATTGTGCATAAATATAAACTTTGTTCTAATTGTTTGAAATCAAACAAAACGCATCCAATTAGTAAATGTCGCACAGGGAACTGCAAACATTGTTCGCAGCCACATAACACATTATTATGTTCCAAAGGTTCAAATGAAAATAAACCTGCAATAGAATTGGAACATGAAATGACTTCTACTGTTAGTAGCAACAACACAATAATTCCAGTAACAAAATGTGTATTATTACCAACTGCAATTGTTTATGCTAAGGATATAAATGGCATTTCACATAAATGTAGAGTACTAATAGACTCGGCAAGTCAGGGTACATTTATTAGGGAAAGTTGCGTAAATTTATTAAAACTAAAGCGTAATCGTACAAATATAGATGTTGATGGCTTGAGTTCAAAAAGGGTTGGCACGGTTAAGAGTTCGGTTCAATTGCAAATGACATCTCTATTTTACAAAAATGTCAGTATAACAACCGAGGCATTAATTATTCCCAAATTAACCTGTGACCTTCCACAATTTCAAGTCGATGCATCTGTTTTGAATGCTTTCAGTCAATTAAAGCTGGCTGATGTCAACTGCTTCCAGCCTGGCCCTATAGATATTTTACTGGGCGCAGATACATTTGCAGAGATTATGTTGAGTGGACATTTAACAGTTCCTGGACATTCATTAACTGCTCTAGAACCTGTCTTCGGATGGGTTATTCTAGGAAAAACGGATATTAATCCACAAATTAGAACAGGTACTATTTCATCAAGTCACGTGTGCTGCAGTACAGTTGAATATCAGTTAGATGAATTCTGGTCACTTGAGGAGGTTTCAAAAACTAAACCTTATACAGAGGAGGAAATCGCATGCGAGAATCACTTTCAACAAACATTCACTCGTAATTTATCAGGCAGATTTGTGGTCAAACTACCCTTTCATGATTCGGATAAAAAACTTGGATCATCTCGAGATATAGCTGTACGTCGTTTTCTCCAAATTGAACGCCGTCTTCAAACCAACCAATCACTCTCCACTCAGTACCACAAATTCATGAAAGACTATCTACATCTCGGGCACATGGAACCAGTGCCCGAGGAAGACCTTGATGTTCCTGTCGCATCTAGTTTTTATCTTCCACATCATCCTGTTCCCAATAAAACAGGAGATAAGTTTCGTGTTGTCTTTGACGGTTCTGCAAAATCTTCAACTGGTGTTTCACTTAATGACAAATTAATGGTGGGACCGCAGTTGCAAAGTGATTTGACAACACTGTTAATTCGCTTTAGAACACACAAAATAGCGATTGCAGCAGACATTGAGAAAATGTATAGGCAAGTTGTACTGGAAGACTCAGATTTTCAAAGAATAGTCTGGAGATGGTCACCAAGAGAGCCAATTCAGGACTTCCGTCTAACAAGAATTGCATATGGCACTGCTTCAGCACCATACCTTGCAGTAAAATGTCTTCAACAGTTGGCAATAGAAGAAGAAAACAATTTTCCTTTAGCGTCCAAGGCAACCATGACCCACTTCTACGTTGATGATTTAATGTCCGGAGCACAGTCAGTTGATGAAGCACTTGAATTGCGTGAACAATTAATGCAAATGTTGACGGGTGCAGGGTTCATTTTAAGGAAATTGGCATCGAATAGTGGTGAGTTTTTGAAATCAGTAACTCCAGATTCGCAATTGACAAATGCATGTTTGAACATTGACACTGATGAGACAATCAAGACCTTAGGTGTTCTCTGGAATCCGGCAGCTGATGCATTTCTCTTTCAAGTCGATTTAGCACCTCTTGAAAGTGCCTTAACCAAGCGAACACTTCTTTCCACAATAGCAAAGACTTTTGATCCACTTGGTTGGTTGTCACCTATCACAATCAGATGCAAAATCATGATGCAAACATTATGGAAACATCAGCTGCAGTGGGATGAATATGTTCCTTCAGATATAGCACACGAATGGAAAGACATTTCAGAAGACATGAAAATCGTCAAAACTATCAACATACCAAGATTCCTAGAGGCCAACAATGCCCAATTTCAGCTAATTGGTTTCAGCGACGCTTCAGAAAAGGCATATGCTGCTGCTGTTTATTTTCGTTCAGTGTTAGATAGTGGAGAAATCAATGTGAAACTTGTAATATCCAAAACTAGAGTTGCACCGCTTAAAGCTTTATCAATACCAAGACTTGAGCTATGTGGAGCTTTGCTGCTGGTGAAATTAATGGATTTCACTTGCAGGGCATTATATGTTCCTATAGCACAAGCCCAATTTTTCACTGATTCAGCCATTGTTCTTTCATGGTTGGGATCCCATTCCAGCCGATGGAAAACCTTTGTGGCTAACAGGGTAGCGAAGATTCAAAATTTATCATCACCTACTCAATGGCGCCATGTCAGTAGTGAGGCAAACCCAGCTGATCTGGCAAGTCGTGGTGTGTCCTCATCAAAGCTACTTAATTCTTCATGGTTTTGTGGACCAGATTTTCTGTATCAATCAACACTTTTTCAGCCATGTACATCCACATTTCAGGTAAGTGATCCTGTACCTGAGCAAAAATTGTGTAGCATTCAATCAACTGCTACACTCAGCAACTCAGTTGAAGCAAATGACTTGATTAAACAATATTCATCTCTTGTCAAACTTAAACGTATAACAGCTCTTTGTTTAAGATTTATTCATAATTGTAAAAATGTAAATGACAAGATAACTGGATTCTTAAAAACTGATGAACTTAATAATGCTATGTTTGTAATAATTAAGTTAGTTCAGTCTATTGAGTTTAATAGTGAGATCAATGCACTTAAAGCTAATCATCATCTGTCTTGCAGAAGCAAAATTTTGTCACTAAACCCATTTTTGGATGATTTGGGTATACTCAGGGTGGGCGGTCGTTTGCGTCATGCGACTATCGCATACGATCAAAACCATCCCATCTTATTGCCAAAAAGACATATGTTCACTGGTCTCATTGTTAGACATTATCATGAAAATTTATTGCATGCTGGTTCTCAACTTGTTCAATCCTGTATTCAACAACAATTTTGGATTATAGGTGCAAGAGACATAATCGGAAACATAATTAGAAAATGTGTCAAATGTCACAAATTTAGAACATCTATGACTAACCAAATGATGAGTGACTTGCCATCCACTCGCATTTCTCCTGCCCCAACATTTATGCGTTGCGGTGTAGATTATGCAGGTCCGTTCCAAATTAAAGCAGCTAAGGGACGAGGCTCAAAATCATTCAAAGCATATATAGCTCTATTTGTCTGTTTTACCACTAGAACTATTCACATTGAGCTGGTCACTGATCTTTCAGCAGATGCATTTATCGCTGCTCTCAAACGGTTTGTTTCTCGTAGAGGAAAATGTAGTGACATTTATAGCGATTGTGGTTCTAACTTTGTTGGAGCTAAACGTAAATTGATGGAGTTCGAGAGACTTGCAAAATCAAAATGTTATAACGAAAACGTTAACAAATTTTTGTCTAATATAGGTATTAATTGGCATTTAAATGTTCCAAGTGCTCCACACATGGGTGGACTCTGGGAAGCGGGTATAAAATCTACAAAATATCATTTAAAACGTGTTATTGGTGATGTAAAATTAACACATGAAGAATTTGAGACACTTTTAACTCAAATTGAGGCTTGTCTCAATTCCAGACCCATAACTGCCTTATCATGTGATCCCAATGATTTATCAGTCTTAACCCCTGGTCATTTCATAATTGGCAGATCATTAACAAGCATTCCTGAGCCAAATTACATTGATACCAAACTCTCCTACCTTAACAGATGGCAAATTATCCAGAAAATGGTTCAGCAATTCTGGAAACGTTGGCATAGGGAGTATTTGTGTCGATTACAACAAAGACCAAAATGGCTATTACCCACTAAAAACCTTCAAGTTAATGATTTGTGTCTTTTGAAGGATGATAACTTGCCTCCTACAAAATGGGAAATGTGCAGAGTTATTGAATTACACACTGGTGCAGATGGTAACGTTAGAGTTGTAACTGTCAAAACATCAGAAGGCATATTTAAAAGAAATATTACTAAACTGTGCCAGTTACCAATTTGAAAAACTTTATATCTGTAGCCAAACAGAGTTCAAAGCATTTAATATTGTCTATATAAATGCTTTTATAGATTATATAATGTCTATATAATGTCTTTTAAACAATTTATTTTAGTCATATTTATTCTGTGTATTTTATTGTATTTGTATTATGTATGAATATTGAAATATTATTTCAAGGTGGGCGGCATGTTCGAGCAATAATTCAACCACGCTCACCGCTAGATGGCGCTGTTATGTGACGTCATTTTTAGTGTTTGTCTGTATATAAATGTGAATTATTCGAATAAAGTTATGCTTAGCTATGCTTAAGAGAACTGTGTGCTGTTATTTTCCCGTCCCAACATATATATAAAAAAAAAGTTATTATTTCTGTCAGAACTGTTCTGTATTTTATTTTTTAAGCGTATGGTATAGAAATGTATATATATTTTTTCTTTTTCCTTTTTATGAGTATTTGTACAACTTTTCATGATTATTCTTTAAGAAATGACATGTTCTTTTAATAAATTTTGGTAAATATTATTTTATTGAAGAATTAAATATAACCACTGGAAATTTTAAAATGTTATAATAACATTCTAGAAAGAAATTCATAAGGTCTAACCGATTACAATAATTTAAAACTTTATATTGTTATGAAATTGATATTATCTTTAATGAATCTTGTGCATTTGTGTTTATTTTTGTAAATTATTTAGTGATTGCAAGTGTTCTTTTATACTCTTCAATTTCTTTTAAATATAATGTTAAAGGCGTGAGTTCGTGAACAACGGAAAGGTGTTGTGTACAAGTGCCTAAACCTAACAACAAGGATGAGTTTCTTGGGTAGGGGTCTTAAAGCCGATCTCATCTTTGTGGCTGAGGAAATGGGTATTGAAGTCCCGAAAGATGCGCGTCTCCCCGACATAAAAGACCTAATAATACACAGTAAAAACTACGATGAAGACCTTGTGCGAGAATTCCTAAATTCGGTGAGGGCCCGGTGGTAAAGTCTCGGCTTCGGAACCGGAGAGTTTCAGGTTCGAGACTCGATTCCACCGAAGAACCGTCGTGTGAGGGGGTCTGTTGCACGTTAAATCTGTCAGGCCAAATGTCCTCCCGCTGGTGTGGCGTGGTGTTTAGAGGGGGGTGCCAGTTCAGGTGTTGTCCTCGTCATCTGACCGTGGTTCAAAATTACGAGGTCCGTCCCAAAATAGCCCTCGTGTTGCTTTAAATGGTACGTTAATATAACGAAACTAAACTAAACTCCTAAATTCGGTGATCGGTGAAATGATTGCCGCAAAAGAGGAACAAAAAGTTTCTTGTGAAAACGCGTTGAAATTAGAAAAACTTCGTTTGGAATTAGAAGTCCAAAAAATTGGACAGCTATCGCCTTCAAGTTCCGTCGCTGCATCACCAAATCAACTAAATTTACAACTCAAGAGTCTAATCCCTGAGTTTGACCCTCAATAAGATGACATGTCACTGTTTATAAATGTCTTTCAAAGACAAATGAAATTTTTAAAAATAGATAAGAAAAATTGGGTAGCATATTTACTTGGCGTCCTGCCAAATGAAGTTGTAAAAATTATTTCAAGAGAATCTGAGGAAAAAGCTCAAGATTTCGAACATATAAAAGCTATGCTTTTAAAAAGATATAAATTAAACGCAGAGAAATTGCGACGTCTTTTCGCAACTCATAGAAAAATCCCAGAAAAATCTTGGAAGGATTTCCATTTTGAGTTAAGAAATTACTTTGAAGGATGGTTAGAAGAACTGAATATCCAGGACTTTGATAAGCTGAAGGACTTGATGATCCTCGATCAAATGAAAAAACGTGTCCCTCCTGAAGTAAAGGATCATTTCTTGTATGTATGGTGTGAATGGGTCACTCCCGATGACCTAATAGAGAAACTGGACACCTACGACAGTCTGCGCCCAAAGAGTAAAGAAACACAAGCTTACAAGTCGGAAAACTTCAAGAAAACAGCTGATTATGGAAAATCAAATAGAAATAGGACTTTTAACGCTTAAGGCCCAAAGTTTCGAAATGAACATAATCCTGATCGACTGTCTCTGTCTGGGATTCCAGGTCAAAGTAGGCGCTATACCGGGGTCCCCAGTCAAAGTAGGCGGAACTCCATTAACAAAGACAGAGGACACGAACGAAATAATGAGAGACTTGAAGAGGACAGAAGACCCCTGAACTATTATGGCTGTGGAGCTCCTGGAATAATCAAAGCAAAATGTCTCACATGCAACCCAGCATTGAAACTAAACCCTGCTGTATCGTCAAATCTCAATCATATGAACTTTTACAGTTTTTCAATGGAGGATAAACAAATAAGCATCATTGATATATCTGTCTGTGACACTCATGCAGCTGTTTGTGCCGACACAGGTGCAACACATTCAGTAGCTGGAGAAAAGCTATTTGAACTTCTTAAGAAGAACGGCTTGAAATTCAAAAGCTAAGTTATAGATATGACACTAGCTGATGGCCAAATTCAGAAAACGAAAATACTCACTACAACTGTAGACATTATGGTTAAGGATAAAAGTATTCCGACAGAACTCATTGTATTGAAAAACGCTCCAGGAAACAGAACTCTTCTAGGTGTTGACTTTTTGAGTAAAGCAGGAATCGCCCTAGATCTCTGCAACAGACATTGGCATTTCTCAGAATCTCCGCGAATCAAATATGAATTTATTAAAACACCACCTGGCATAAACACTCTGCTGGCAGTTCCTACTACTCCAAATCCCTGTGATCTTCGTGAAAATGAAGGAACAAATCTTTCGCATGAACAAAAACGTCGCCTCAACTCCCTTCTCGTAGAATACGAGACATGCTTTCAACCAGGGGGAGAGCCTACACTTTTCATCGAACACAAAATTGATACTGGAGATAAGCTTCCTGTTGCAGTACCTCCTTATAGGTTGTCTCCTTCCAGACAAGAGATTTAAGGAAATTGATTCACTTCTCGCCTCTGGAGTAATCGAAGAATGCGATTCTCCGTATGCCGCTCCAGTAGTTGCTAGTTCCAAAACCCAACGGTGATTTTCGTCTTTTTGTGGATTACCGGAAGCTCAATGCGGTTACAAAGCCTGATCCCTATCCTCTTCCACGGATGGATGACCTATTGCAAACCGCAAAACAAACAGCTTACATGTCTACCATTGATTTAAAAAGTGGATACCATCAAGTTCAAATGTATCCTAATGACAAAGACAAAACTGCATTTGTTTGTCAATTTGGAATTTACAGATTTACAAGGATGCCGTTTGGATTAAAAACAGCACCCGCGACTTTTGAAAGGCTCATGGACATTTTCCGAAATGGCCTTAAAATCAAGACATTAGCATATTTAGATTATTTGATTGTTGTATCTTCTACATTTAAAGAACATCTTGAAGATTTACGTCAAGTATTTGATCGCCTGAAATACTTTAAATTGCATGCTAATAGAAACAAATCTAATTTCGTTTGCCCCAAAGTAAAATATTTAGGTCACTATATCACCAAGGCTGGTATTGAAGTTGATCCTGCAAAAGTTGAAGCAAAAGTAAAAATTCCTCCTCCCAAAAACACAAAACAAGTCCAAAGTTTTTTGCAAACCTGCAGTTGGTATCGTCGTTTTATACATCAGTTTGCAGAAATTTCTCGCCCATTATCCCTTTCGCGCCTACTGGCACATATACGTGCCAGCAAGAAACACGCTCATTTCCCGGCCGACACACCGGCGTGACAGAGCCTTTTCTCGTTCACCCCCGGCCGTCCCACATTTGTGCCAGTGTCCTAGAACGTTTTAAAAATATAATTTTCGGCACAAGATGGCATTGTTTGTCCATATGGTTTCAGATACATGTAGGTCTGACCTTCTACTCGAAATGAGAGAAGCATGACTCACATACGCGTGGTTTTCGACATAGGGGAAATAAATGCTTCCGAATGAAATGCTTTATGACGGCTCTTTAAATTCGCACGTGGTAATTGTTTATAGTAAATAGGGAGTTTTATTTTCGCTAGAGCGTTTCTTATTTCGGTTTGCAGTTCAGTCTTTAGTGGATAATTAAATTTTGTAGACGTGAATTCTTTCTGTTTTTACCGTTGCAATGTCGAAACGTCATTAAAGTAAGTATTGAAAATAAAATGTGTAAAATATATATTTAAACAAGAAATGACTTAAGTAAATAAAATATGTATAAATGTATAAAAAAAGCATATGCCGTTCAAATTCTATACAGAGCATTATTAAACAATGCGTTAATACTTCGGTAAATTCATGGATTTAGGCTTAGCAGCAAAAAATCCTCCGGCCCTGGACAGACACTCGCAAAAGAAACTGCCGGTCTCAGCGATAAGCGCATGTTAGCGATTCCCGTCGCGAAAAGGTTAAGCAATCTTGCAAAGAAGAAAACCACATGGAAATGGGGCGAAGAAGAGCAGTGTGCAATTGATGCATTAAAAGAAAAATTAATTTCTCCACCGGTTCTAAAACATGTCGATGACACTAAACCATTTGTTATCCGAACAGATGCCTCAAATTATGCTCTAGGAGCTATCCTTATTCAAGGAAAAGGTGAAGAAGAACATCCCATAGAGTATGCGAGTCGTTTACTTACTTCATCTGAAAGAAATTATTCTACAACCGAGAGAGAAGCATTAGCAGTCGTATGGGCTCTCGAAAAGTTCCGAGGTTACATAGAAGGTGCCCAAATTACAGTTTTGACTGACCATCAACCCTTAAAATGGCTTTTGAGTCTGAAATCACCAACAGGCCTATTGGCAAGATGGGCTTTACAGTTGCAATCATTTGACATGACAGTAGAATACATTGCTGGTAAAGCTAATGTTATAGCTGATATGCTCTCGCCACCTGTATGTGTTCACAACAATTCTAATTGTGAATTATGCACTATATCTATCGATTTGCCACCAAGAAAGGCCAGTGATATGCGTGAAGAACAGTTAAAAATGACGATTTGAAGAAAATAGACTGTTTCGAAAACAATGATAAAGATGAAAATTTTGCTAACTGGTCAAACCGAGGTTACCTTATGAGTAACGGTTTATTCTATCGCTACTCTCCAGATTCTGAATCTGAAGAAGCACAATTAGTTGTCCCAAAGCAAGAAAGGGAAAGAGTTCTTAGAGAACACCATGATGCCCCTACAGCTGGACATTACGGCACTGAAGGTACTTATAACAAAATAGCCTCACGATACTATTTTCCTGGAATGAAATCTTACATTTCAGAATGGATAAAGCATTGTCCAGAATGCAACCGTTACAAGGCTAACAACCAAAAGCCTGCTGGATTGTTAAAAACTCCAGTATATTCTCAAAGATTCGAGATAATTTCGATTGACTTGTTTGGTCCTCTACCACGGACGGCTACAAGAAAACAGTGGATTTTTATTGTGGCAGACTGTGCTACAAGATGGGTTGAATTATTCCCTCTTGCTCATGCCACCGCGCATGAATGTGCTACAACATTAATCGAAGAAGTGTTTATGCGGTATGGCATACCTAGAAGAATCATCAGTGATAAAGGATCACAATTCATTAGTTCCGTACTTCAACAAATCTGTTGTACTCTCAATATAGACCAATGTTTAATTCCAGTCTATTTTCCCCAAGCAAACCTTGTCGAAAGGAAAAACAGAGACCTTAAACATCGTCTAGCAATACTTGTGGGAGATGAACATGATACCTGGCATTCGAAACTCTGTAATTCGATTTGCCATGAATACAACTATTTGTGATACTACAGGACATACTCCTGCCTTCCTACAATTTGGAAGAGAACTGCGCACTGTTGACGATGTAGTGCAAAATTTCAAAGCCGTGGTTGAAAATAACTTAATTTACAGAGATAACCCCATATCTCAAAAGATTTGCACGCATCACTAATGATATACGAGACCGAATAGATAAGTAGCAAGATCAACGGAAGAAATACTATGATAAAAATCGAAGAACTGTATTTTTCTCTTGGTGATAAAGTTTTGGTAAATTTGCATCCCATTAGCAAAGCCAAAAACAAGACCTCAAAGTTTATGTCCAAACGTGATGGTCCATACCTTATACTAACTCAGAAGTCGCCAACATCATATGTTATTTCTAGTCTTGACAAGCCGTCAGAACCTATTGCAACCTATCATGTTTCTGCACTTTCGCCTTTTAAAGATGTGGCTCCAAAGCCAATTGCTCCACTCAGAAAGCGAGGTCGACCACCAAAAATCACTGTGGCACCCCATGTTACAAATCACGACGCTTCATCTGCATCAAAAGTCACTGTGACACCCCATGCCACAAATCAAGGAACTTTGTGCCAAAATCTTCTCGGCTTAAACCCTTTACCCAGAGAAATCAAAGGCCAAAAACAAGACCACAGACTGCAACAAGAGCTCCTACTTCTAGTACTGGCTACTTGCCAGGACGTCGGCGCAGCCAAAGGGGGAGACTGTAGCACTCTCTTTTCCCCCTACAATATGATTCACTCATTACACGCCGCCCTCTGGCGAGTGCTTAGAGAGACAGTCAGTTAAGCCTCTGTTATCGTTATGTGTTGACGCGTATTTGTCCACTCTCTGTGTTTGTGTGTAACGTAACCTTATATGTTTTAATAATAAATTAATGTTACACAAGAAGGCTTATCCCACCAACCACCGGTCACAAAAATAATTTGTCGAATCGAAGCATGTGCATATAATATATAAAAGAAATAAGTATAATTAATCACCACCGGAATTTAATATCGAAAGAATTTCATAATTTTTTTACCATCCGAAAAGAAAAAAAATTCGCTTATTGCTTCATGAAAAAATTCCTCAATTATCAGTACGGAAATAAATCCTTAAACTTAAAAGATAATGCCTTTTATAACCTCAGATCATATTGCAGTAAAACGACATTTAGATATGTACGAACAATATAGAAGTCATTACTTTTAAAAATAAACCTTATCTATAATTAACAAAAAATGTATACTAAAACATAATCTATAAGGAACTTACAATATAAAAGAATTTCTGTAATGGATAACAAGTATGAGGAAAATTATTTAAGACAAAATACTTAATGCAACAATAAAAATTTGAATTTCACTAAAAGAATAAAATATGGTAACAAAATGTATACATAAAAGTACTTTTATGCATTAATCAAAACTACAGAAAATAGAGCACCAAATCTTTTAGACGATGAAAACATACCTCCCATTTTTGCTATATCTTTTTAATTAGTCATTTTTTTTTCATAAAGTTGTGGATTTTACATTGTATTGTTTTCTTTACATTTATATGCTGAAAAAAAGGATTTTAAAAGTATAAAGTAATGATTTTTCAAGATTATTATTTATTATTACATGTAATTTGAGAAGAAATATTGCAACGAATTTACTTTTTTCAGTGATAAAATATTTTGAAAAATTCTGAAACATTTATATATCAAGAAAAACGTCTGCAGAATATATTGGCATATTTTCAATTTAATAATTTCATTAGAAAATTCGATTCGAGTGTAAAGAAAAGGTGGAGGGGGTGTGGTCTGTAGACCGCACCCTCCCTCTAAGTTAATCCTTAATTGATCCTCTAGTAGAACACTCCATTAAAAAGTAGTCATATAGTAAAAGATATATGTAGTAAAAATGTTAAATTATAAAGAAATGAGATTGAAATACTTAACATTTAACTTAATATGAATTTTTAAAAATTTATAGAAATCTAATAAAGGCAATTTATTAAATGGTATATAATAATATTTGCAAATATCGAATTTCTCGATATTTAAAAGAATTTTACAATATATAAGTAAATTGAAAGAAAGTAAAGCAAATAAGATGGTTCAGATGATTACCATTTGTTTATAACTCTATCAATAGATTTGAAGTCAAATCTAAACATGAAAGTAATAATAATAAAGTTCCCTCGCATGATTTCATCTGCCAGTAAAAGTAAACAATTTTAGAAACCTGGAATCAGCACTTCAGCGGATGTTTTTGAATTTTATGGTCGGATATTTTCTGTTCTGTTACGAACAGCATGTGGAAAAATTACCAGATATTCAGTACGTCTGCCAACTGCTTCTTATGAATGCTTAGATGGGTGTGTCTGTTTGCAGACGCTTTATTTATATTCGAAACTACAGCTGTGAATTTTATTTTCAGAAATGTTATTTTATAACATCAGCATACTAAGCAGATACAGCTAACTTTATCATGATACACTTAACAAATGATACTACATTCGAAAAAGTTTTATTCGAAATGAATTTACTATAGCATGAAAGATTTAAGTTATCGGTTCAAGGTTATTTTTTTAGGTAGCATATGAATTACAAAATCAACTTTTTCTGCTAGGAAAGATTTCAAAAAACAAGCTGCATAAAGAATACATGGTATTTAAAATTAACATTTCTAGTTCTGAAGCCAAAATAAAATTCATTTGCCCTTTAATGCACCAAAAGGAGACAAAAAAAAATTTCTTCAAATTATACACAAGTACATAAATACACATATAATAAATATGTGCATCATAAATATAGATCAAATTAAGTAAAAATCTCATACTGCATATTTTGAAGACTGAAATCGTTAAACAGGTGAAATTTTTTTCTTGGCGCTTTTTGCTGGCCGTTAAAATTAATGAGGCAATATGAATAAATTATATGCAAAAAACTGGAAATTTCTTTGAAATCGAAGATAAAAACTTCACAGTAAAAGGAGAAATGGAATTTTTCTTATTTTAAAATTAAACAATAAAACACCTTATAATGAATTTAAACTTAACATTTGTATAATAATCATTACCTTTTTATTCCAGCTAGCTTTTTTTTATCAACTTCAAGAATGGGACTGGTTCACTTTCTCCTCAACCATCCGCAAATGCTTCCTGAAACGACAGAGTATTTGATGCTATGCCAACTAAAAGGAAATTTTAAACTATACTATTTGAAATTTGTGTTTTCAAGGAAAAAAAATGCAATATTCAATTTTTAAAAAATGGATAACATTTTTGTACCAAACAGCTATGAGAAAGCTAATCTAGAAATGATATTTGGCCTATGTCTCGAGTACAAATTGTTTGAAAACTTTCAGACCTCTAGTTTTAGATATTAAAGTCCCATCTTTAAAAAAAATGGGAAAATTAAGAATTTCGAGGAAGATCTTATATTTTTGAGCTTCAATAAAAAAATGGCGACGTTTCAGTAGTCACGTTCTTCTCTAACTTTTCATACCACGCCAACGGAGGTATTGACTTCAGCTAATGAGTTCAATTCACGCACCCCAGTGAAGAAACGTATGCATATATTTTTCTTGCAATTCATAGCAGTGATCGAAATAAAACTAAATTACGGGAATAAAACTTGTAAAATTTACAGTGACATCTTCATAAATGAAGCGTTATGCCAGGTCATTATGTTAAAAGATGCTTCAAAATAATATATTTAGCGTCTTTTTTTCCTTCTACTTGGGCACTTATCTTTACGTTAGAGCGCAGTTTCCATGTGACGTGCGTGAATAGTTCACTTATAGAAAAACAAGTTGGCCCATTTTATTGGAGAGGACTATTAAGCTAATACTGATTTTGAAACAAGTTGGAAATTCAATCCTTGAACCGTTAATTTATAAAACTCCTAATTAGATGACAGGTTTTTTTTTTTTAACATTTATAGTTACTTCCGTCCCCATAAAAACAGAATACGCTCATGAGGTACTTAAGTATGCGTAAATTGCAATTCAAAAATTGTTTGGCAATCTGGTACTTGAGACTGATTTTAACATTTTACAGGAAAGGGTAAAATGCACTGATTCATTCTCTTTTCTTTAGTGATAGTTTTTTTAAGACTGTAAACCTAAGACTCCAAGCTTTTTGTACTGTTCTTTATAACACTACAAGGTGGGAGAGAAATTATATTTCAAAGATATTTTGCCATTCTGTTGCACTACTCGATAATGAAGAGAAATTTGAGAAACTAACAATCTAATGAATAAAAATGAAACTAGCTTTGAAAGTACCATTCTCATATTTTGCCTTCAAATAGTCGACTTATTTAATCCTTTCGCATACAATGGTGTATCTAATATGCTCATCGATTAGTTAAGTTGGTTTAGTTATATTAGATGCTATATTATCAGTTTTAAAGCGACTATTTAGATGCGGACCTCGTAATTTTGAACTGTGGTCAAATGACTTGAGACATCTGAGCTGGCACCCCTCTCCTATCTAAATTTCCACATCAAGACGCTCATCGAAGTACTATTTTAAATTTTAAATATTTATTGAAGTGAAAGATCAAGTAACTTAAGATGAAAAATCTCTCAGAAATGCTTCATTATCTCAACGATCCTTATATTATAGGATTTAAAATATTAACCCAGATTAGATGTATCATCTTATTAGGAAGTTAAATTTGTATATCTATTGGTTAATTTACTAACCCATTGCCTTGAAAACTTCGCATTCAAAAAAGTACATACAATTATCAATATTATGAGTAATAGTTATTTGGGTCAATTTAATTTTAATGGCGATAAAAAGGCGCCAAGTTTAAAATTTCTCCATTGTTATTTATAGATACTTATAATAAAGCTCAATGTGTGTGTGTGTGTGTGTGTGTGTGTGTGTGTGTGTGTGTGTGTGTGTGTGTGTGTGTGTGTGTGTGTGTTGGCGCTCTACAGGCCAGACCATTGAACCTACAGCTACCAAATTTGGTACATGTATACCTTGGAGGTTGAGAATGTGCACCTCGGAGCCCTTTTTTCGAATTTTTAATTAGACTTTGAATTAATTAAAATTTAAGCGAAATTTCGACGTTTTTCCGCTATAACTTCAGAAAATATTATCGCACAAACATGATTTTTACATCAATTTAAAGATTAAAAAATTAGCTTTCTAATAATGTCAGTGTTTTAATGTATAACTTAAGCCTCTATTTTTAACAAATTTTTAAAGAAATATTTTGACCATGTTTTTTTTGAGCACGTGACTGGATAAAATAAAAGAAAACAATGACGGAAGTTCAAATAATAAAAAAAACTATCATCGTAAATCACGTCTAAAGAAATACTTTTTGCACGTGACTGGATAAAACAAAACATAAAATGTGATATTTTCTAAAAAAAATAAATGCAAAACAAACGATTCTATAATCGTTTGCAATATCTGTATCATTAATTCAATAGTTTTTTCACTATAAAATGTGACAGTTTCTAAAAAAATTAATGCAAAGCCAAGGTTTCTATAATCGTTTGCAAAATCTAAATCATGCATTTTTTTTCCTTTCTTGCTTTCTTTAAAAAAACATATTTAATATTTCGGCAGCATCACGGAAAAAACATTTTTAATTTCAGGCCAATCAATGCCCGGAACTACTTCAAGGCTAATGAATATGTGACTTAAAATTTTAGAACGCATTACTGCATTACTCATGGCGAACCAGCTGGTCGCCAAAGGCGGCTGGTTATGAAATATTTCAAACATGCGAATCGCATGTTATATAGTTTGACGACTGAAATCACCAAATTGGAGAAATTTTCTTGGCGCTTTTTGGTCGCCATTACAATTGACAATAACAAGTTATTTTCTAATTCGTTAGATGCACATATTTGCTTCCGTTCAGAAAAAAAGTTATAGATAACAAATATTTGTATCCTAGGTGTTTTTTTTTTTTGAGTAATGAATCACTAAAAAAAATAAATTTTTACATAGTCTGCCATTCATTCCTGTCTTATTTCATAAAATAATCTTAATAGACAATTTAAGAAAAAATCTAATCTTGCATCTTAATTGCTCTTTGGAACTTTGCTTTGAACTTAATCACTTTAAACCAGGGATGGGGAAACTACGGCCCGCGGGCCAACGCCGGCCCTCCGGAAGGTTCTATCCGGCCCGCGGATAGACTTTTAATTTGCCGGTCAGAGGCAAATTAAAAGAAATATTCATATATTATATATCCATCACCTTTTCTACTTTGTTTGAATATTATATTTTTTCTTCCTTTTTTTCAAAGAGCTGGTAATCTGTTTACATTCACTATTTTTATTCTGCAAAACATAAATCGAAGGAAATAGCAAACGCAGGCAGTTTTCAATCGGTAAAGTGTTAAAAGCGGAAGTTATTTGTTAGTTATAGCTATAGGTTGGGGCCAACAAGCGTTATCTTTTTCTTGTGGAGCAGACATGTGGGAATTCAATATATTCAAGCAGAATTGGATATTTTTACCATGCCATTCAACGTAAATTGTGAAGCAGTGAGGTTAAATTTGCAGCTTGAATTAATTGAATTAATTAATCTAACAATCATCTCAAGCAATTGTTTCTAAATATGCCAAAGTTAGAGTTTTACAAATCATTATCGAAAGTAAGTTTCCCAAATTTAATATCTCATGCCCAGAAAATCAGTGCTATGTTTGCTTCATTTTATATATGTGAACAAGTGTTTTCAACTATGAACCTTAGAAAGAATTATTTCAGAAGTAGACTGACAGATGAGCATTTAGCCTCGTTCCTTAGAATCAGTACATCTCACTTCGAACCTCAACATAAGGAACTTTTAAAAATGAAATCGCAATTTCATTCATCTTATTAATATATTAAATTGTAACACTTGTATATTGTTTTTAAAATTTTAGGAAAATTCATCTTGGCCCGCCAAACTTTCTTTTTTCGATTTTTGGCCCGCGATCGGAAAAGTTTGCCCATCCCTGCTTTAAACTAATAAATAGTACAAAGTATTCAGTAAAGTAAACTATCTTTAATCGTTTCTTCGATATAACTTTGAAACAATTTAAATTCACTTTTTGTAACGACGTATTTTTTATACATTTTACTATATGTCTAATAAGATCAAAGAACTTTCATAATGTAAATTTCGTAATTGCTTCGATGTTACATTGATTCTTAAGTATACAATTCTTGTATAATATTTATCGTAAAACATAATTCTCAACGTTATTCCAACTGCATATTTTTTATTTGTTTATAAATTAGCAATTGAATTACAATTAAACTGCATTCATTTGTAACAGTTTTGAATGAAACAAAATTTTCAGAGTATAAATATAACAGGATTTTTATTTAAAAAATTGGATTAGAACCGACTTCCTAAAAATAAACAAAGTATTCATTATATTGAAGCACAAAAACAGACTTGGAAATTATTTATTAAAATTTTTCAATTCCAGCTAATTAATTTCAACTAAGATTTTACAGCATAAACATTTCTGCTTTTTAATACTTGTCGAGCAAGAATAAAAAAATTTAAGACAACTTTTAACGAAAAACATCTGTAAGATTAGAAATTCTGACATCAAAAATGTACGTTATTGCCATCGATTAAATTTACAGAATAGCATCTTTGACCAAATTTTTACGATATGTTGACCTTCAAATTGATACATTTAAGTAACCAGGAGCAAACCCTAATGCGAATCGATACATTTTTTCCCTTCAAAAATATCACAAACAATTCGTATTCTGACTATCTCAAAATTATTACATTATATACAAATTACGAGCTACAAATCTTTGTGTTATACGTCGAATTCCTCTCAACATATTACTATCATCTGCGCAATTTAAAAATAACAATCTTATAATCGAAAAAATTATGTTTGAAATTTTATTATGAAAGAATTAAAAAAAATGCAGATAATTAAATTCTCAGATAAAGGAGAAAATAATTTTAAAAAATCACATTCTAAAATAAGAAATGGTCATCTACTGATGCAATTCTATTTTGATTGCTTTTATATTTCCTTTGTGATATCTAAAAGTTTAATAGGCATAATTGCGCCATTACTAAGCGATTAATCGGCCACATTTTTAGTTAATATTTGACAGATTTTCTTTCCTCTGGCGCGATATGGTAAAGATCGACAAAAAAATTAATCGGGTTCTTCATTTTGCCATGATAATTGTTAATGCATTTTATTGATAAATTGAAATTTTAAATAAATTCGTGAACTAAATAACATTAAGTTACAATGCTAAAGACGGTAAACTTATTATTGGTATTTGTGAGCACGGGGTACACAATTTCTATTAAAATTACAATAAAAGCATACGGAAGTATTAATAGGTTTTTAACTTTCCCATACTGAGAATGTATTACAATGTTTAAAAATTTGAATTCGAGATTTTTATGAATTAACGTTTTTGATCTCCATCAGTTTGAGTCCGTTTGTCTAATAAAAATGACAAACTATTTGAACTAGACTATTGAAATTTAATAAATGTCTTTTTATACCATATTTGTAGATTTCTATCAAATTTTGAATGAATTCCATTAAGTTTGTCTATCCGACTAATCGAATGTAGTTATTCCTTTAAAAATGCAATGAACACTAAGAAGCTACGAAAGATTTTTATTGTCAACACATTAATTATAAAACGTTCACTAAATCTATTCATATCCCCAGAGATCAACACATTAAATGTCCATTAACGATTTTTTTTTAATTAATAACAGTTACGCACACATAAATCATTAAGAAATGCGTCGTTATCAGTATGCTATAAAAGCACGAGTTTTCTTAAATTTTGTGACAAGTATTTAATTAAAAATTTTGACTAGTATATTTATATAAATTGGAACAAATTTTGAAATCATAAAAGATTATTTCTTTTACATTATTTGAAATTAACCCAATGACTGCATAATTCCTTAAAATCACAATTTAGATTAGATGTTTGAAAATACGTTCATATATTTTCAAAGAAAATGAAATATTATATGTTACCAGATAATAATAAAAATGTTATCACACAAATAAACACTCTAAAGGGAGAAAATTATGGGATGCAGCAGAAAATAGACTAATTGACAGAATACGCAAATGGAGGATTAATAACACTAAATCCTAACGGGAATTTAATAAAAGAATAGATTTTACATATATAGCTCTTATTTACATGTTTTATGCCGATTCCTAGAAAAGGTATTATCAAAACTTTGCATAATTAAAAAAATTTAAGAACATTTCTCTTAAACTGATTAATAATTATACACATAAAAATCGTATTCAATAAAAAATTCCTTTGTCTTAAAAAACTTACTAATCACTACATAAACACATTATTTTGAGTTTTATACATATAACTACAAAATTCGGCTTATTACCACAATAATCACAGAACGTAAACTAAAGAGATGTGGCCCAAAACATGAACTTACCCAATTAAATAATAGATGACAAGGTTTAGCAATAGTTTTGTAATTTGTAGACATTCAATTCTGTAGATTCACTCAATATTTGAAAACACATATTAAAGACCCTTCATTAGAAAGTAATTGCACTCTTTTACAGTCCTCTTTTTTCTATCAATAATTAATTTGAAAAAAGACTGGTGAACAAATTTAAGTTTTGATTTCTAACCAACAAAGAAATGTAACTTCGAATGCTATGAAACTTCGCGAACTTGAATGTAAACGGGCTTAACGCTCCCAGCTTCAAGGGCGAAACCAAATGAAAAACAAAGAAAGAACGTTGAGAATGCGCGAGCATGCGTGATGTCAAAATACTGATTAACATAATGTTTTTTTAAATGAACCAATCACTGTGGATAGAGGCAAAACATAATATTTATTGTCTAGAATCCAATCCGATTGATGTTTACAAGAAATATTTTTTAATTATTTTCATCTGAGTTTAAATCATTTGTTTATTAATCGAGTGAATGTTTATCGCTAATTTGAATATGAAACTGACTTGAGCGCCTAACTCGCAATTTCAGAAAAGCTGGTAGTATTGAAAACACAGCGATCCGAAGTGTATTTTGAATTAAATGTAAAGCTTGACATTAAAAAAATCTCCTAACAGAAAAGCAACATTTAAAATTAACAAGTGTGTTTAATACGATGCAAACATTATTAATTCATCCGCTAATACAGATTTTCATTTTTGATCCAGCTTTTTTGCAAGCAAAAACATGATAAAAAAATATTTTTTGCATTTCAACGAAGTAATAGAATTTATATAACAAGAAGTTTCAATATCTTGCACTTCTGCATTCTGAGATTAGGTCATTTTATTTTATCACTATTATCAATCCTTTATAATTAAGGTTAATTCATTAAAATTTCACATATCAATAAATATAAGTATCAAAAACATTACATTATTTCTAAATTTAACTATAAAAAAAGCTGAAAAATATTTGAATTACTTTCCCGAAACTACTTTGATTACAAGGAAAGGTAATCAATTATTTTATTCGAACAGTTAATCAAAAACATAAATAAATCAAATCTGTTATTTCAAACGTTCACTTTGTCAGTTATTGTGGCACTTTGTCAGAAATGATAATTTTGAGTCGAGCTCAGATGGAAAAGGTAACTTTGTTAAAACGTTGAACAGTCTCGTTTTCAAAATATGTGGAATTCATATTCGAAATCAAATTTAAAGAAGATGAATCATTTATCAAAGCGTGTATCACAATGCATCTGTTACCGAGAATGAAGTGTCTTCTTGATAACACATAAAAAACTTAAAGAATTTTATTTCTTTATGCATTGTAACTGGTCGGCTGAACCTGATTTTATATTATAATGGCGAGTTTTTTTTTACTTTCCTGCATACAAAGTATATAAATAGAAAGAAAACATCAAAAAATTCGAACCCGAAATTTTAACAAATCTTCAAGCTTCTGAAGTCTCTGAATGCTAAAAACAGATTTCCGCAAATACATCTCTCTATGTTTGAAGACTGTAATTTAAAACTGTTTTGAGATAGACGGATGAAATTTGATACGTGACCTTTAAACTGCGTTGTAGATTTCTTTCATGATTCGAACAAAATCTATTTATATGAAGTTTATATGTCCGTCCTAGTTAATGAAAGCATAAAGAGCTAATGGATAAAATTTGGTATACAGTTTCAGCGACTGAAGCTTCGATGTGCATAAAATTTTATATCACATGTGACATGGAGTTGACTGGTAAACTTCTCCGTGCATTTACTAAGATTGTAAAAACGTAACCCCCCCCCCAACATAAAAGAGTGAACTTAGGGGAAAGCCATGATTGTCACAAAATTTCAGATTTTAATTTTCAGAATTTCACACATGAGAACTGTGTGCTTTGAACTGTAGTAAAGAAAATCTATGCTTTTATAATATTTGTATAGCAATGATGATTCGAAATGTCAAGGTGAATCTTAATCTTGTGTGTGATATTTAATGATTTTTGGTGAATGTTACGCACAAATATTTAAAAAAAAAATCGAATATAGAAGAAGAATTCATTCGAGTAAAACCACAATTTAATATAAAACTACAAAATGTAGTAATCATATGCCAAATTTCCTTTACTTTAAAACTGTAATTCTTAAAATGTTTGTATTTTTGTATTTTTAAATGTTTCCCTAGTTGTACTCTTCATTCCCAGATAAAATGAATAATATTCAAGACACTATAATTTCAACCAATATATTATGATATACCTCTAAAAAGGCAATGAAAACTTCTTATGATTTAAAATATATATATATTGCAATTTATTTAGACAACGCTCATTAGGTTAATGCTCAAACAAGGCAAGAGCAATTTATGGATAATCCTTTTTATCTTGTATAGTTGTTAGTATTTTAATCAAAAAGGAATAAACATTTCTCAAAATAGCTACAAGCTAGATAATTGAAATTTTGTGTCGTAATGAATTTGTGTGAATAACCTCGTTTTAATTTAGAAGATCACAGTGAAGTAACTCGCTGATTTTAAACTTAATAGCGTCTTGATGCCATCGAAATAGTTTACAAGAAGAATTCTAATAAAATAAAAATAATTAGTTAAACTGATATAATTAAATACGAGAGGAATTTGAATATAAAATGCAAGTCTTTCTGTCGATAGATCGCAGAAAAGCTGACCTCCGATTTTTTTATTTATATCATTGTGCAATCCCCAAAATAAGTATACTCATTTTAAATAAAATGCTTAATTATCCCTTGAAGAAATGGAATTCAAAACAATTTCTGTACGTTGTCTCTTTGATAGCTACCAATAAAGTTAAGCAATTAAATTTTAGAAAATCTAGCCATAATGCCATAGAAGTTAATTTCTCCCATAATTTCATTTATCTTTAATTTAAAAGTTTATTTGCCTTGATATGATAAAGTGGAAGAGGAATTTGAGAATAAAAAATTCCTGATTTATTCTATTCTGTTCAATAATACACAGTAAAGCTAACGAACTGATTTTCTGACTATTTCAGAGAGTGAGGTGGCAAATTTATTTGAGAATTTCATTCAAATTTTAAAAAACATTCATTTGAAATGATATGATATGATGGGAGATGAATTGGAAAATGTTAAACATTCCAACCTAGAAAACGCAAAATGGATTTATTTTCATTTTTCTTATACATTTTTTTGTTTTGGATAATATTCCGAATACTGATTCTAGAGTTACTTAGAAGTATTCTACACCTTATATATCCAAAACAAAATATTTTGTTAATATATTTAGGGATTTCTTTTGAAATTTTAAATGTCAAATTCACGCAGATGAGCACCAGTCATTCCTATTCTTATCATTCGGCTTTTTCTCAAGCAGCATGGCCAGATATTGCTGGTTGGTTGGTTAATTTGGGTTTTTTAGCACAAGGGCCATTCTTGGCCATAGCGCGCCATTCTTAGGGTAAAAGGTACATTATTAATGTTTGAAGTTTTGTATAAAATTATATTTTTTATGTAAAAATTAATGTAAAAAAGCTAAAACAGACGAAGACAAAAAGAATTACATCTCTGAATTAAAAAAAAAACAAGATGGAAATTTAAGTTAAATATATCGTAAAAGGTGTATAGCAATTAAAAATTTAAAGATGTTTGGATGATAATTCTTTCCCAGCAATTGTGGGAGAGATACATTTGATCAGTGAAAAGAATGGTGGGGATGGGAGTCAAAAGCTGGGCATTCAATCAAAATATGACTAATTGTCAATTCGATGGGGCATGAAGAACACATAGGTGCCCTTTCTCCGAAAAATAGGTACTTGTGGGTAATCCGAGTATGTCCCATACTTAGGCGAGATAATGTTACATAAGTCCCACGCATTGGTAAAACTGGCCATGTGTCAATAACAAGTTTAATAAAATGCAATTTATTCCGTATTTGCATATCCCATGTCTCTTGCCACAGAGAAAAAATCCCATTAGCAATAGATTTCTTTACATCACTGTATGGAATTCTGTGATGCAAGAGAAGATGCAGTTTTTGCAACATGGTCCGCCTTTTTGTTGCCTCCTCAGCAATCCCCGTATGACTGGGTATCCAATAGAATAAAATAATAAAAATTCTACTTTGAAGAGTTTTTAAAAGTCCCAAGATTTCTACAGCAACTGGATGTGTATGAGGATTAAACTGAGAGAGGATTTCCAAGGAACTCATGCTGTATGTATAAATACAGAACTGTCTCCCGGGTGAGAGCTAGATATTCATCAGAGCATGAGAAATTGCCAATAATTCCGCTGACAAAACTGAAAAGGATGTATGTAAACGAAAACTATCGATTTCTGAATCAAAGACGATTCCGCGACCAATATGCTCGTTTGTCTTTGAACCATCAGTGAAGATCGGCACAAGAGAATTATACTGATTTCGATGAGAACAATAAATTTGTTGAAAAATCACTGGGGCAGTTGCGTCTTTTATGAAACCACTAAAAGATTTTAAAAAGAAAATTTTGGTGTATCGCAAGGTGGAAAAATCTGACAATCAACAGTTTGGATTTTAGGAAGTTGAAAATGCAATTTTTCAATTGTGCTTTTTACTTTCTCTCAAAAGGGAAGAATGTGAGAAGAAGGAGTATCATAAATTCTGCGGAGAGAAGCGGGAAGTATATTTGCTATGAGATGCTGTGGCAGAGACAGCGTTCGAAAATAATATTGCAGAGAAAGTTTTTCCCTTCTCAGATCCAAAGGCAATTGGTGGCAAATGACATAGAGACTCTCCACCGGCGATGTGCGGGAAGTTCCATAACAAATCCTTAGAGCACGGTGTCTACTCGACGAAGAACAGTAGGCCTGGCTGAGCCATATACAAAACACCCGTAGTCAATCCGGGATAAAATGGCAGATTGGTATATACGAAGTAAAGAAGTACGATCGGCACCCCAGGATGTACGAGAAAGTACTTTGAAGATACTGAGTGATCTCTCTTATTTCTTCCTTATAAAATATGCGGAAGGAATGTAAGCTTCTTATCAAAATATAAACCCAAAAACCGCACTTGATCAACAACTGGAATCAAGCCATTACGTATATAGATTGACGGATCTGGGTGAAGATTTCGCTTTCTGCAAATATGCATACATTTACTTTTTTCGTCAGAAAAAGTGTATCCCTTTTTCTCACACCACTGCAGTTGAAGTTCAATTAAACGCATGTTGCTATCCAGACAGCAGATTTGCATATAATCAACGTATAAATTTCCTCGCATAGATGGTGGTAAATGATTAAGTATGTCACTAAAATGAATGACAAAAAGCGTAACACTGAGGACAATCCCTTGTGGAACACCCTCAGCTTGAATAAAATTATTCGAATAAAAATTGCCGATACGAACTCTAAAAGTTCGAGAGGTTAAAAAAAATTGATTGAAAATTGGGAAATTTCCCTGAAAACCCAAATAAAAATGTTTCTGTAGAATACCATAACGGCATGCACGATCATACGTCAAAGAAGATGAATACAAGATGGTTTCTATGCACAAAGGCATTGCGAATGTATGTTTCCATTTGGACGATGTTATCAATAGTAGACCGTCTCTTACGGAAACCACTGTGCATGAGCGGAGTACACGACTCTTTCTACAACTCAAAGACTAAACAGGCGTTGACCATATGTTCAAGTGTTTAGCAAAGAACACTCGTTAAAGCGATTGGTTTGTAATTCTGAGGGTTTGCGGGATCCATTCCTGGTTTCAGAATGGGAATAACAAAAGCCTCTTGCCACTGATGTGGGAAAGTTTGCTCTTTTCCTATTCTATTGAACAAATACAGAAAGCTTAAAAGTGATGTACCCAAGTGCCGAAGCATGCTGTATGTTATTCAATCTGGACGAGGACTAATATCATGAGCTTGGGATAGTGCGGCTCTTAATTCAGTCATCTGGAAATTACAATTATACGGAAGAAGTTTTTGAACTTGGAAGCTCAAAGGAATCTGTTCCGTTGTATTCTTAGTTGCTATGAAAGCAGAACTGTAAGATTCAACTGTGGAAATTTGTGCAAAAGTCGGTCCAAAAATATTGGCTATTAAGAATAAGGAATAATAGAAAGAATAATATTTATTATAGATATAAAGGAGAAGCGTAAACAATTCTATTTTTTTAACTTTATTATTCAAGACTTTAGGGTTTGCGGCATTTTTTTAATTTTCCATCATCAGCAGAAATAAATAAGTGCAAGTAATAAGTATTCAAAGTTTCATCGCAATCGGATGAGCGGTAGGGCAGCTCATAAAAAACATACAGACAAACATTCATTTTTATTTATATAGACTAATCGTTTGATGATCTCGAAACATTCACTTTCCGATTATTTTACCGCTCTAAGTGGTTGAGACGCTAAGGACGAGTGCAGTTCCAGAATTCGCCCTTGATCCCCACTCAATCATTGATATTTGTTCATTCATTTTTTTCACCGCGTGTATATGAGTGCCGCGTCGTTTTTGACCGCCATAGAAGTTTAATTCAAAATTACCTTTTGATTACGTATATAACTAACTTTAGAGGCAAAAAAAAGCTTTCAGAAGTGACACAAAGTATATTTTATACAATACCATTAAACGTGTCATTATATAAAACATGTATCATTAAATAATTATATACAGTTTTTAATCTCAAATTGTTATTAAAAAATTCAGTAACAAAAAAAAAGTGTTTCAACTCAAAATATCATTATCATTTTGTAAAAAGTGAATTTCCAAATTTTGAGAGCACACATCTTCCAGTCCTTTATCATAATTTAATATCCAGGTTCCTTGCAGTAAATACAAATTTCAAGGAACCTAGAAATTAAATCATTGCATTATTATTATACTGGATATTAAATAAAAATTGCAAAGAACCTAGAAATTAAATTATTGCATTATTATCATACTGGATATTAAATAAAAATTGCAAGGCAACACTTATCATGAATTAATATTTTTTTCGACAAAATAACGTCATCAATTTTTATGCCTCTCGATTCCGCATATGATCAACGTACTGTTAAATCTCCTCCAGTCTTTTTTTCTTTCGCTTCTACTTCGTCCTGGTGTGATTTTATTTGATTTTGTAACGTAAAAACTACTCTTGATTATGCTGCGCCAAACGTATGGTATGGATCTTGTTTTATAAATTCTGATCTAACCATTATGTTGCGCCCTGGCAGATGCGCACATTCCTCCAAAAATAAACAGTATCAAAAAATAGATTTTTAAAAAATTATAATGATTTTAAATATATGTATATTTCTTTTTTTATGTTCTACTGTCCAGTCTTAAATCTAGGACTCATTATAATCATTATGGAAACGTGAATTTTTTTTTTCAAAATTCACTTACAAGTAGAGCCCTTCATCTATGCCTGTGTGCTTACTATTAATAAAAATAAATTACGGCTGGTCACTAAAGATGATTAGTCTATATAAATAAAAATGAATGTTTGTCTGTATGTGTCATTCTCATAACAAGTTTGTGCATGCTAAATTTTTTTCCGCGAAACTTTTTTTGAAGAATATAATTGAAATATTACTTTTTTTCAAAATAATTCATTAAAAACAGAAACAACATAAGCAATAGAAAATTTTTTGGTCATCAAAATACTACCGGAATGCAAAGAAACTTTTTATATGGTTTCGAAATTTCTGGTTGGAAAAGTAGTCAACTGTACGGTTATTCAAATCACTTCAATTCGGAAACTTATAACTTATAACGTTGCACTCATATACTTGACCGAAGATTATGAATCCTTTATTAATTTTAATTTACTGAAAGAGGTTTCAGCATTTATTATATTTCGTAAATGGCAATGTAAAGAAAAATTTTAATATATTTAGAAATAAATTATTGTAATTATTTATTAGTATATATTGCAATATGTATTGAGCGTTAATTATATCCCTCTCATTCAAAATCAAACCCCGTTACAAGTTAATTATTTGGATTAGGTTTTCATTCACATTGTTATTAGAAAACTTTACAAACTTCGGAACAATTTTCTAATTCATTTTTTTCTAAAGTTTTTGTGTCAGTGATTAATTTAAAAAACTTTTAAATCAGTCTTCTATCTGTACAATACCAGTATCCGTTACACAACTAAAAAATAACATCTAAATTCCTCAACCAAGTTTTCTACTATTTCGTCTTCTATTGTTTCGATATATATATATATATTTCTTTTTCGAATTCGTTTTTCAAGAAAATTTTCTTAAAGATTCAAATTACGTGCTATCGATTTTGCTTCGTCTACATATGAATTAAATTTCGTTCTTAAATTTTGGATTTCAGCTTTGCTTTTATTGACTAAATTAACAATAAAATAGTTTATTAACAGCTTGTGGCGTTGGCAACAGGAAGTGATTATTATTATTTTGGAATAACTGGCTAACGGAACATGGAAAATGTTATCTCTTTTCCTATTTAATTTTACTGCCGTTTGAACTTGGAATTTAGTTAAGCATTAATATGTATTCATATTATTTCATCAAATATTTAAAATGCTTTCGTAATTATTAATTAAATATTTATTTTCTTAATGGATGAAGTTTGGTTTTTATTCTCCATTCACTAAACTGGTGACCTTTGGACTTCGAACACGTGAACTTCAATCTGTTTGCATCCGTCAATTACTTCCCCGAAAGAACTTTCTGCGGACGTAGGACTTATTAGTAGTGCTTGCTACATCTCGTGTAAAAATGATTTTGCTTATTTTTAAATTTATAATGCCGCAAGAAGAAAACGAAACTTCCGCCAACATAGCTCGGGTTACGGTAAAAGCACCACCATTTTGGCGAGCGAATCCGGAGATTTGGTTCGGCCAGATGGAAAGCCAATTTATGCTAGCTGGAATCACCCTGGAAATTACGAAATTTCACCATGTTGTCTCTGCTTTACAACCTGAAGAACTAGCTATTGTGGGTGATCTCATTTTAAAACCACCGGCAGAAAATCCATATACGGCACTCAGAACCCGGCTATGTTCTCAATACGCCGACAGTGAAGAACAACGCCTCCGAGATCTCATATCTGGAATGCAGCTCGGGGATCGCAAGCCCTCACGTCTTTTATTGGAGATGAGAAGCAAGGCTGGAAACCGAATTTCTGATAATGTGCTTAAATTCCTTTTTCTGCAGCGTCTTTCAACTAATGTACAGCAGATTCTTGCTATATCTAATGATGGAGTGGAAAAGTTAGCTGAGATGGCGGATGGAATTATGGCAGCTGCTTATTGTACACAATCGATTCAAGCAGTTGAACCGGGAGACACGGAGCTAAAAACCATGCTTATGGATATTTCGTCTCGTCTGTCTCGCTTGGAAACACGTGAACGTTCTACCTCCCGTGGGCGCTTCCGTCGCCGCTCTGTCAGCAGAAACTCCAGAAATCCTGAACACTGTTGGTACCACCGACATTTCAAGGAACGTGCAACGAAGTGCACTAAGCCATGCTCCTTTCATCAGGAAAACTAGAACGGCCGTCACTCGAGCCAGCGAGTGGCGGCACAGCTGAGATTAACCGATTGTATCTTTCCGATAAATCTACCAACTCAAGATATTTGATTGATACCGGCGCTGACGTCTCAGCCATTCCTCACTCATCAGCACCAAAACATTCCCGGCCAGTTTCGCTCAAACTATACGCAGCAAATGGAACCGCCATTGCAACTTTCGGTCAACAGCTGTTATCACTTGACCTGGACCTACGTAGAGTTTTCCGGTGGCCGTTTATTATTGCTGATGTCTCACAATCGATAATCGGGGCTAATTTCCTGCGCCACTTTGGACTGTTAGTCGACGTTTGTCAAGGATGCTTAATCGACCCTCTTACAAAACTTCAGTCAAGAGGAATAGTGAGAGTTGGTCAGAGTGCCGTCATTAAAACAATCAAGGGAAATACAGAGTTCCATCAACTGTTGTCTGAGTTTCCTTCTCTCACTAAAGCTAGTTTGATGCATCGGGCTAAACATGAAGTCAAACACTGCATTCAAACTACAGAACCCCCAGTATTCTCAAGACCACGAAGACTCCCGCCTGACAAACTAAAGGCCGCAAAGCAAGAGTTTGAATTTCTGGTGGCGACATGGGTTTGTAGACCTTCGAAAAGCTGCTGGGCCTCACCTCTTCACATGGTTCCAAAACGCAATGGAGATTGGCGTCCTTGTGGAGATTTCAGGAAGCTGAATAGTGTGACAGTCCCAGATCGCTATCCAGTGCCACATATCCAAGACTGCTTGCAGGTGCTCGAAGAGGAGAAGATTTTTTCAACACTTTACCTTGCAAAAGCTTATCATCAGATTCCAGTGCAAGAGGAGGACGTTCCGAAAACAGCCGTTACTACGCCCTTTGGACTTTTCGAATTTCTTTATATGCCATTTGGACTTTCTAACGCTGCTGCCACATTCCAAAGATTCATCCATCATGTTTTGAGAGGAATGGACTTTTGCGTGCCATATTTTGACGACGTCCTGGTCGCATCAGAAAGCAACAGCCATCATTTAGAACACCTGAAGAAAGTATTCCAGCGCTTGGAGGAGTATGGTGTGCGGCTAAATGCTTCTAAATGTGTCCTGGGGAAATCATCCGTGAAATTTCTGGGCCACATTGTCACAGCTGATGGCATTATTCCGCTCCCAGAAAAAGTATCAGCTATTACAGAATTCCCGGAGCCAAATACTGTGAAAGAACTCCGAAGATTCCTGGCACTCATTAATTTCTATAGACGGTTCGTGCCACATGCAGCTAAAACGCAGATAGTTCTGAATGCCTACTTAAAGGGAGCCAAGAAGAATGATAAAACACCCATCCTTTGGACGGAAGAAGCCAGAAGTGCATTTAAAAAGTGTAAACGGGATTTAGCAGAAGATACGGTTTTATTCCACCCTTTTGTTAATGCCACCCTCACTATAGTAGTAGATGCCTCAGACAATGCCGTGGGTGCTGCTTTCCAACAGAAGGTTAATACTGGCTGGCAACCACTTGCATTTTATTCCAAGTCACTGTCTCCTACCCAACAGAAATACAGTGCGTACGACAGAGAGCTTCTAGCAGCCTACATGGCTATTAAATATTTTCGTCACATGGTGGAAGGTCGAAATTTCATATTATTTACAGACCACAAACCATTGACGTTTGCCTTTCTACAAAAAGAAGATAAATGCTCACTTCGACAGCTGAGGCAACTAGATTTCATTAGCCAATTCACAACTGACATCCGTCACTTAAAAGGGGCTGACAATGTGGTTGCAGATGCGCTTTCAAGAATAAACGTCTCTGCAGTTGAAATACCAACTGCAATTGATTTTCAAAAGATGGCTGTAGAGCAACAGACGGATCCCGAATTGCAAGAGATTTTGTCTTCAAATGCAACTTCACTGGTACTGCAACTTCTTCCTGTAGGTGAGCCTCCAGTAACCTTGCATTGTGATGTGTCCCTGAATCGTATCCGCCCATTCGTGCCTGAGAACATTAGGCGTGAGATTTTTAGGCATCTACTCGCACTGTCACATCCAGGTGCACGTGCATCAGTAAAGATGCTCGGTGAAAGATATGTTTGGCCTTCCATGAAAGCTGGTGTGACACTGTGGGCTCGTACGTGTTTACAGTGTCAACAGGCAAAAGTGTCACGACATACTAGGAGCAAACTTGGCGATTTTTTACCTCCTAGTGCCAGGTTTGAGCACGTTCACATTGATATTGTGGGACCTCTCCCCCCTTCTGAAGGCTTTAGATATTGCCTTACTTGCGCCAAACGTTTTTCTAAATGGCCAGAAGCATTTCCTTTGGTGGATATATCAGCTAACACGATAGCAGCAGTTTTTTATTCAGGATGGATAGACCGATTTGGATCACCACTCAGATTAACAACGGATCAAGGTACGCAATTTGAGTCTTCACTTTTTCAATCGCTAACCAAATTCCTGGGTACTGCTCGGCAGCGCACATCACCATACCATCCAGCTGCGAATGGACAAGTCGAAAGATTCCACCGGCATCTAAAAGCAGCTATCATGGCACATGGAAAAGTACAATGGTCCTTAGCACTTCCGACAATCTTCTTGGGATTCAGAGCAACATGGAAGGAGGATCTGGAAGCGACAAGTGCAGAGATATTATATGGTGCTCCTATTCGTCTTCCAGGGGAATTTTTAAGTCCAACTGTGGACAGTCCTGATCCATCTACCTTTGTAGGGAAATTGAGAGAGGTAATGCAGCGACTATTGCCTCCTAAATCACAGCTCCACGGTCCGCAAACAGTGTTTGTCAGCAAAGATCTTGGGACAAGCACTCATGTCTTCCTTCGCACGGATGCGCTCAAGAAAAGTCTCCAACCTCCTTATGAAGGCCCGTTTCAGGTTCTCCATAGGACTGAGAAAAGCTTCAAAATCGACAAGCATGGAAAAGAACTCACAGTGAACATCGACCGTGTGAAACCTGCTTGTGTTTTGCAAGATTGCGACGACACTCGAAATTCAACTTCAAAGTCTCCGGCTCAGCAAAGTGCATCAGCAGAGTTGCCAGAGAGTGTTACCCGACCAGAGACTGTTACCCGCTCCGGACGGCGTGTTCGATTCAATCAGCGGTACTCATAAAATCTCGCTATCGCTGGTGGGGGCTACCTGTGGCGTTGGCAACAGGAGTTCTTACAATTCAAGTACATTCTACTTTTGGCGTTGGAAACAGGAAGTGATTATTATTATTTTGGAATAACTGGCTAACGGAACATGGAAAATGTTATCTCTTTTCCTATTTAATTTTACTGCCGTTTGAACTTGGAGTTTAGTGAAGCATTAATATGTATTCATATTAATTCATCAAATATTTAAAATGCTTTAGTAATTATTAATTAAATATTTATTTTCTTAATGGATGAAGTTTGGTTTTTATTCTCCATATTTTAAAGCTAATTTTGGACAATATTGTAAACCATTCAATCAAGCATAAAAAAATGTCATTTTTTAAAATTGAATCCAATAGACTTTTTTAGCTTTGGAACAGCTTAACACTGTTATTTGCATCAATAAATTCTTCTAGGGCATTATAAGTTTACCAAAACTGAATATACACTGCTTTAATCGTATCTATTTTGGCTTCCCAACGAGTGTTTCAAAATGGTTTGAGAGTAATGTTTCAATGCTTTTGTAAATTTTCCCATCTTTTTCTAGGTGCAGAAAATAAGCAATATAAACATTGCAATAACAAATAAAAATAAAATATATAGTGCTGGAAGTGACGTCACAAATCGATAAATTAAAGGAGTATAATAGGCCAAAACGCACATAGATTGCATGAGAGCAATAGAGAAATTTTTCTAGATTTTAGACTTTAATATTTTCCTTTCGTGTTTCTATCGCTGTCATATGCCTGTCCACTACAATCTATTATATCTAAATAAAGCTACTTAATATTTCCGAATAGATCTTCGGCTATTCGGTCATAGCTTCTCCAGTCGCACCAGTAACTGTAATACATAGCAGCATTTACATTATCTTTAATTTTTTTTGCCTAAGGTACGAATAATTTGATCTAGTAATGTATGAACTAAATCATTGGCAATTTAGTTAGTGGATTTTTTTATTCTGTTTATATGATTCATAAGCTCAGAGGCGCATTTACTTAGTCATTCCATTACATAAAAAAAAAAATTTCATTATTAGGTGTTGGTATTATTTCATGGTTTCCACGAAGTGTAAGATTATTACACACTAGCCGCCTTTGGCGACCAGCTGGTTCGCCTTAAGTAATGCGTTCTAAAATTTTCAATTAAATAACAAATTCATTAGCCTTGAAGTAATTCCGGGCATTGATTGGCCTGAAATTAATATTTTCTTTAAGATGATGGACGGAAAGTTCTAAAAGAACACGTTTTGCTAATAATGTTCTTTCATTTTATAAATCAGTCAGTTTTAATTATTGATTTAGAAGTCTGATTGATGTAGCAACTTTGATTTAAAATATTAATAAAAACCAGCGGGTGACCGAGCTCCGCTCGGACAAAACAGGTATCGAAGCTAACTCGAAGATTTAAATTTTCAATTGTGATTTATCAAAACAATACATGCCATAAGAAAATTTGTGAAACCATTGGTGAAAACATAACCGGTTAAAGTGCACCATTGTAAACTATTCTAAACAAAGTTAGAGTTTGGAAAGGGAACTATTCTATACAAAGGTAAAGTAAAGGTAAAGATTGAAGTGTGTTGAAGTTCAATATTTTTGACAAATTTATTTAGAAAAACCAAGCATATATACATACATAAGAAACATATTATAAACCTATAACAGCATAAACATAAAACTTTATTAGTTCGCCATATTGGCTATAGATGGCAGCACGTTACCGCTTGAAAATTTAAGTAGCCATTATGGCGAACTAATAAAGTTTGAAAATATCCTATCTGTAACTCCGAACTGCTCGACCGTAGCGCTTCAAAACCGGCGCCAATCGATTCCTCGTGGCCAAAAACCCCAGACCCCCAAGTTTACCGGAGTTTATTAATTCTGGGGCGATTTTCAACTTGGCAACCATTCCTCATATTATAGTATTAGAATATTTTGTAAAATATGGCTTGCAGAGCAAAGTATGAAGAAATCTAAAACTCATTATTCATAAATGCATTGTTTGACTCAAGCTACATAAAATGCAATTATTTACATCATTTAGATCAAATTAATAGTATTAAACAATATATATGCCTATTAATAATATTTTACAAATTGGCCATTGGATCGGAATTCGAATGCATATCCTGTATAAATAAAGATAATTTATTGAATTAAGGATTTAAATACTGCAAACGATCATAGAATTCTTTGCTTTGCATTTATTTTTTTAGAAAATATCACATTTTATATTTATTTTATTTTATCCAGTCACGTGCTAAAAGTGGCGGTTCTTTAGATTTAATTTGCGATGATAATTTTTTTATTTGAACTTCCGTCATTGTTTTATTTTATTCAGTCACGTGCTAAATAAAACATAGTTAAAATATTTCTTTGAAAATTCGTTAAAAATAGACGCTTAAGTTATACATTAAAACACTGATACCATTAGAAAGCTAATTTTTTTATCTTTAAATTGATGTAAAAATCATGTTTGTGCGATCATATTTTCGAAGTTATAGCAGAAAAACTTAAACTTACGCTTCAATTTTAATTGATTCAAATTCTAATTAAAAACTCGAAAACAGGGCTCCTAGGTGCATATTCCCGACCTCCAAGGTATACATGTTCCAAATTTAGTAGCTGTAGGTCCAACGGTCTGGCCTGTAAAACGCCAACACACACACACACATTGAACTTTATTATAAGTATAGACTAAAAATAGAATCATATCAACAATTCTTTGAAATAGTAATTTAAGTCCTGTTGTTTCCTTACTTGTTTTAATTTGGATTTTTTTTATCAGCAGTCGAACATAAATATAATCCCTTTAGTAATTCTTTCTAAAGTGTTCATTGCTAGTTGTCGATCACTTAATTTATCGTCGTTTTACTTTTTGTTTGAACAACTCGATAAAAACAGAACATGCCCAGATGCATATATAAAAAAATATTGCAGTAGTTATATACAAAAGTAGATAATTAATGATTTACAAGGCCATTTGAACCCAGCCTCAGCCTCGACTTCTGGGCGCCCGGCGCGACGCTCAGTCTTGACGGGATCTAAAGGGATTTCTTTATGGGGACGGGGGAATGAACTTTTCCCGCCTTTTAATAGATATAACTGCGATATTTGTCTAATTAAGGCTCAGCTAGTCACATGGAAACAAGCTTGTATACATTTTTCATACGTAACTATATATATATATTTATTAATTAACAAAATAAGACAACCAAATCAAAAACAATAATCAATAGAAAAAAATAGTCAATAGAAAAAGAATCCGGCCTGAAAACTTCGTCAGGAGCCACTTTCAAGCAAGGATTCCTAATAAGGGATTTTTTCTGTGAGGCATCGGTGGACAATGGTCAAAAGTATTGACACCTCGTGGCCCGAAAATCCCCCGAAAATGAAGGCAAAAGAGACAGAAAAATCACAATTAAGAAAACCATAAGTGCACTGACATGGCCGCGTACAACTGTTCTTCCTTTCCAATAATAATACTACAGTGTAACTAAAGATAAATGGGATTTATTAGCGCCATCTATTTCACTAATATTTCATTATTTCTTTTTTTATTAAAATATTTATATTGCAGTAGTTTTTGGAAAAATCATTATTGTTTAAGTTTTTAATAAAACTATTTGTTGCTTTTATAAAAGAAATTTTGTTATTACAAATTGTTTTAATTTTATTATATTGTGAGAAAATTAAATTTTTGAAAATTTTAGAGTTAAGATTAGAGTGATAATTACAGAGTTTAATTATATTAAATTTGAATTCGTCTCTTTTATCATAAATACCGACTATTGTTTTATCATTAGCAATTTCGATCCTCAAATCCAGATAAGTAGCTTCAAGATTATCTCTATTTGTTTCTGTTAAAGTTAATTCTCTAGGATAGCAGTTAGTAACAATATTGGTATTATCTAAGTTAATCAAAATTAAATCATCAATAAATCTCCATCCGTTTATTAAGTAATTATTAATTATTTTTTTCTCGTAATAATGTAGGAAAATGTTGGCTAAAGCACTTGAGAAAGCTGTACCCATTGGTAAACCCTTAACATGTTTATTAAAATCATACCATTGTTTCATTAATTGGTTCTTATTCATTTACCTTTCATTTTGTGAACTTTTAGCGTGTAATTCTGAATTGAGTTTTAATTTCTATTTCGACCTAGTTGGTTTCGTTTTAATTTTTGTTGATCAAGAAATGGGTTTTGATTGTTTTAATAATTTTATGATTGTATATATATATATATATATATATATATATATATATATATATATATATATATATATATATACTGAGTAAAAGCTCCTTAATCGCGTTTCCTTCATTCGCGTTTTCACTATTCGCGGATTAAAAAAATGCTGCCCAATTCCTATATTCGAAGATCTAATAAGTACATACATAATAATAAAAGGATTCTAATAGGTATCCAACCCAATATCCTTTGTAAATGCCGTCAAATGGACTAATAAAAAAAGTAAAATAGATCTTATTAAAACTTTGCCTAAAGTATGTTGTTAAATGATATCACCGATGACTTTGACATAAGCCGCCCTCGCTGCGATCGGTGTTTTTGAGAATGTAAAGATACAGAATGAAAGCAACCTTATTACTCAATGAATAAAGTACATTTGTAGAATTAACGACTAAGAAATAAGGTAGAACTAACGATTAAGAAATGAAAATTTACTCTCCTCATTTCGAAAATTAATTTGTATCTGACGCAAAGAAGGCAGATCTCAAAGACTAATTTATCCATTTTAATGTAGCAATTAAAGACTGGAGCAAATTATACGAATACAGAATGGACGACTCAATTGAATACAATAATTCACCGGAAACATGAATAAGAAAAATGAATGGGCATGAAATAATATTTTATTATATTGTTGTTTTTTTTATTCTGTCATCTAGGAACGTATCCCCTATAATCCCATATAAATCACCATTCCGTATTCACGGTTTCTGTATTCGCGGCATAATTATGGAACATATACCTCGCGAATAAAGAGCTTTTACTGTATAGTAATTATTATTAGTGCATGTTTATTTAATGAATGATTTTTTTTTTTGCTAATACATCAATTACTTGAGAAAAATTACATTTTTTTGCAGTTTATTTTCCGATGCAAGTACATTTTAGCGTTCTGAACACATGCTTGACCGAAGATAATTCTTTATTAAAATTTATTTGCTGAAAGGGTGCTCATCACCTGCTATAATATGTGATGAGCGGCATTATGCAATAATGACAAAGAATAACGTAAATGGCTACGTAAAGAATAATTTAAACACAATTAAGGCATTTAGAAATGCTTATTATTTAGTATTGTAACTGATTTGTGCGTTATTTACACCTTTCATTCAAAATCAAATCTCGAAGCAAAAAAAATATTTGGTTTTCAGCTCCATTTTTTCTTATAAAACTTTATAAAGTTTTTAGAACATATCTCTAATTCATGTTTTTCAAAAATTTTTATTTCAGTGACTAATTTGAAATCAAATAATATTTGGTATAGTTTTATTTTTTCAATTACATAATCAATTACAGTGTTTAAGAAATAACACCAAAATTACTCTACGGGATTTTTTATAATTACGTCTTCCGCTAATTCTAACTATTATCATTTCCTTTTTCGCCTATTTTTGACAGGAAAATGTTCAAATTATGTGCGAACACATTTTTGGCAAAACAAAAGTGCTAAATTTTGAATTTAAGTTTTAATTTTATTGACTAAATTGAAAGCCTCTGAATACAAGTTTGTTCAAACTATGTATACACGGATTTAACGAAATCAAATTTGGTTTCCCAACGAGTGTCCCACAATGGAGTGTGAGAATAATGTTTAAATGCTTTTGTAGAATTTCCCATCTTTTTATAGATGCAAAAAATAAGCAATATAAGATTTGCAATATCCCAATGTAATTTTTACAATAAATACTACTACAAGTGGTATTACAAATTAATAAATTAAAAGAGTGTGATAGACAATACACATTAATTCCATGCTTTAATATAAACATAAATTTAGAGAAAGTGTTCTGACTGTAGCCCTTTATTTTTTCCTTTCATTTTGCTACCGTTTTCCTTGCGCTCTACAGTTCATATCTCAGTCAATTTCGCTTAATCTTTCCAATAGAGTTTTTGCCAGCCAGTCAGATCGGTTACTTCAAATAACCTTATAAAGGACTCATTTATAATTAACCTTTTTTCTTCAAAATTTATTTACCTAATAATGATTGAAGTTTGTTCTTATGGGAAATATCAGGAGTGCTATCCATTTGGATACTATAATACGTAGCTGCTTTTATATCGTGTTTAATTTTGTTAAGGACTTCATTTCTTAACTCATAAATACACTGATGGAAAAAAGTCCCAACACTACGAAGGAGCTGTGCTAGATAAACGAAATTTGGTAGGCGTGTTTATGCATCTGAAAGATGACGTCGATTCAGATTTTGAGCTACGCGTGTAAGTGTGGCGCTAGCAGCGACACTATGAACGTGCAAATGAGGTTTGCTTTAAATAAGCGCTGTAAGGTTCGTAATCGTTATTTACAGTTGAGATTTGACGTAGTGGGTTCATGTTAGTCAAGGATGCCTCTGAGAAGACAAAGAAGCCATTATCAACAGCTCACTGAGTTTGAACGAGGTCGTGTTGTAGGGCTACGAGAAGGTGGGTTTTCTTTCCGCGATATTGCTGAAAGATTTGGCAGGAATGTATCCACTGTGCATGAGTATTGGCGGCAGGGGTCAAGGGAAGGTACTGACTCAAGAAGACCAGGTTCCGGGCGGCCACGTGGTACTACTGAGAGGAAAGACCGTCGTATTCGGCGTATGGCTGTGGCTAATTGTACTGCGTCTGCAGCTGAAATTCGAGCTGCAGTTGGCACCACAGTGACACAATGAACTGTTACAAATCGGTTACTTCAAGGACAGCTCCGAGCCAGACGCCCGGTACAGTGCATTCCACTGACTCCAAACCACTGCCGTTTGCGACGTGAGTGGTGTCAAGCTAGAGCTCATTGGAGGACGGAGTGGAGATCTGTTATGTTTTCTGATGAAAGCCGGTTCTGCCTTGGTCGCAGTGATAGCCGTTTGTTGGTTAGAAGGAGGCCAGGTGAACGCCTGCTAGTGACCTGTCTGTGGCCTAGACACATAGTGCCTACTCCTGGAGTTATGGTTTGGGGAGCAATTTCGTATGACAGCAGGAGCACTCTCGTGGCTATTCCACGCACCCTGACTGCAAATTTGTACGTCAGTCTAGTGATACAACCTGTTGTGCTGCCATTCATGAACAGCATTCAAGGGGGTGTTTTCCAACAGGATAACGCTCGCCCTCATACCACTGTTGTAACCCAACATGCTCTACGGAGTGTTGACATGTTGCCTTGGCCTGCTAGATCACCAGATCTTTCTGCAATCGATCACGTATGGGACATCATTGGACGACAACTCCAGCGTCATCCACAATCAGCATTAACCTTCCCTGCATTGACCGCCCAAGTGCAACAGGCATGGAACTCCTTCCCACAAACTGATATCCGACACCTGTACGACACAATGCATGCACGTTTGCATGCTTGCATTCAAAATTCTGGCGGTTACACCGGTTACTAATGTACCAACATTTCACATTTGAAATTTACCATTTCAAATGTGAAATGTTGGTACATTAGTAGGGTACATCAGGTACATTTCTCGCCAATGGCTCTACCTGTGATCTTGAAACTTTAATCAATCAAATATGTTACCTAGACAAATGTATTCCTAAAATTTCATTACTGTACAATAATTTTTTTCTTGGTGTTGGGATTTTTTTTTCCATCAGTGTAATTTATTCTTATGACTTACGTGCTAAATGATGCCCATTTCTATTTTTAGAATTTATTAATTTGTTTATATGATACATTAGCTCAGGATCGTATTTATTTAATAATTCAATTAAACTTGAAAAATTTCAATTATTAGGCATACCTATAATATCGTGGGTTCCTCGAAGTGAAAGATTATTACAAGCTAAAAACAGAATAACATATACAATTCTTTGAAATAGTAATTTGAGTCACTCCGTTTCTTTACTTATAATAACTTGATTTGTTTATCTATAATTGAACACAAATTTAGTAGTTTTAATAATTCTTTACAAGCAAATCAACGAATTAATATGACTACTAGAGTGTTCATAATCTTGGATTACATTTGACAGCTTTCTCTGGTTATGATAGCCACCTATAAATCTTTTAGTTTTGTAATTTCCTCATCTTTTGGAAAATATAATACAAAAAGAATAAAATGTTTCTTTAAATAAATTGTAGCTGAGAATTTGAGTTTCACCATTTGGCATTTTTTGAAGTAGTATGTAGAGTAAAATGATCTACATTTTACACTACATTCAGCATTTTTAGACCAAACTTCTTTCCGTTGCACAAGTCCGATTTTAACACAAAACATTATACATTTATCATTTATATTATTTAGCCATAAACTAGGATCATTTATACTCTGCTGATTATATTTGTTGTTGTCATTTTCGTCATCATTTTCTTTTTTTGGTATTTGTACAAAGATAAGATTTTCCAACAAATTTTACCCTTTCAACATTTTTATTGCTGGACTTTAAGCAGAACTTTCTTCCCCATTTGAAGTTTGAATTGTAATTTCTGAAGTTGAGGCAATTTCTTTTCCAGAATAACTTTGTGGCCAGGAAAACTTATGACTCCTTGAAGTTTAGTTTTTCTTCTTTTTTGTTGTCTGATATTTTTCTTTTTTTACACCCAGAGGGATATTTCCTTCGCTTGGACATTTTTATGTCTAACAGTATGAAGCAGTTTGTAGAATGAATTATCAAATGTATTGTGAATCTGCTTACTTTATCTTAACAATATTTTGCATGCTTGCACACGAATATAATATATGCAATTAACTTCGTATATATCCAAATCTGCAGACTTGAATCTTCTTTAATTTTTTTCATTCCAGTCGAGGCCGGTGAAGCAGTAATGTAATGTGAATTGCTGGATTATTTAATTTATCTTTGTTTTACTTTTCGTTTGAGCAATGCAATATAAACGAACATACATAGATGCACCATAAAAAATATTACATTAGATGCAGAAAACAGTCTGATGGTTTACGAGTCCTTTAGAACTCAGCGCTGCAGTGATCATTGCCTAATAACGGCTTCCGTCGATGCTCAGCCAACCACGTGGAATGAAATTTGTGTACTTTCAATAAATGTAAAAGCTATTGTTCTTCAGAGTAGTATTTTAATTCGTAATCACAGTGGGGTCCCCTCAGCCCGGGTGCATAGTACCCGCTGCACCTCTCTGATGGCTGGCCTGCCCGTACTCATGATACAACTCATATTCAACAAAGAATAGGACACATTCGGCTCATTATCATTGGTCCAATTTATCAAACAGGAAGCAGGATACAACTATTTACTAAGAATAGGACACATTCGGCTGACGCACAGCATTTGTTATTGGCAGACACCGCCCCTCAAGGTATAGAATGCCAATGCCATTTGTCAGTTCAGCACATCCTTATTGATTGCCCACAGTTTATTACACAACGCATCCGACACTTTCAGTGTTCCTATATCATTTTGCAAGAGAAAGAACGTGGTCAATTTTTTAAGTTCAAAAATTAATTAACTGTTCAATCAATTAGAAATTAACCAAAATTCCTCCACAATAAATTAGTTAGAAAATGCTCCAAAGGAAATATCTTCAATCCACCTCAAAATACAAAATTTATCATTTTAATGACATCAGTTTTATTTCCGCGCAGTATTTCTTTGAAATTATTATTAATTTCTTAAAAAATTTGAGCTCATTGAAATTAATGTTAAATTACTGCGCTCAGTGGCAGTAATTTAAAACAGTGGATTTGAAAACAATGATGACCGGGAGGGCCCAATTATTCTCCCTATAAATAAAATCGATAAAGTGGCATTCCAAAGTTAAAAGATGCGTCAGATGTATTGATAATTACAAGACATAAATATTAAACATACTTAAGACGATGCGATATATTAAATAGAAGACAAATCAACATTGAATTTCGAATTTTTGATAGGTGTTTAGTGTGTTGATATTGCGGAACTATATTGTTATTTTCAGATTTTTTTTTTAATTTCAAGTTTAAAATAATGTGCAAACTATCTACCAATCACATTATTTCGAAAAGAATATTTTTTACTGCCAAAGAGCAGCTAAAAAATATAAAAAAATATTGTGTGAGATTCATTATCTTAAGGAGAATATACATTTCAATTCTGTAGATGATTGTGCAGATCTATCGATAATTATTTCTGCATTCAAATTATCCAATTATGCAAATTCAGATGAAAGCAACGAAGAAGATTCCAAGTTCTCAGCACACAATCAACTGCCCTTTCTTTTTCTTCAAAGATCTTCGGCTTATCATGAAGCTCAAATTTTTAATTTGCACCCCGCAATTTTTTAAGTTATTTCAAACAGGATCCGTTTCATTCAGTATTTCGAAAGGTGCGAAATTTTTCAATCATGATGATAAACATTTCCTTATCAAATCGGCAACACTGACATTTATTTTCTTTTAAACACACGAGTAAAATTTATTTTAATTCTCATGATATAAAATTTTCTTTCGCTGAAATAAAATAAGTTCATTCTCACTATTTCACATTTTTTTGTCCATTTTTTAAATTTATTTTTTAAAATAAATTTACCTTTTAAATTCATTTATTCTATTATTTTGAAAAATTTAACTTCTAATTGTTCTTTCAACCCTTAACTGGGGAGGAGAAATTTTAGGAGAAGGTGCGGTCTACGAGACCGCATTTCTTTTACACTCAAATTAAATTTTCTAATGAATGCACTAGTATAAAAAACGGCCAATATATTTTGCAGATGTTTTTCTTGATATATAGGTGCGTTTTAGAAATTTTTGAAAATATATTGTAACTGAAAAAAGTAAATGCTCTGAAACATGTGTTTTCCTCTCAAATGACATGTAACAATAAATAATATTCTTCAGAAAACAATGTTACTTTATACTTTTTAAATCATATTTATTTTTCCGGTATATAAAGTATGTAGAAAAAAATATAATGTAAAATTCAACAATTATATGAAAAATAAATAAAATTAACAATAGGTAAAGTTGGCCCTTTTTCATCGGCTTGTGGGACTTTCAAAGCACGGTTTTCTAGGGCAAACATATAGGTTAAAAACTATAAAAATCTACCTACAAATTATTCATATAGCTCTCTCGGTGTATTAATATATTTTATAATTTAAAAAAATAATTATGTTTAATAGAAAAATTAATTATGTTTGAACATTCATATCAAAATTAATTAAATGCAAACTTTCATCTAAAAATTCTTCTGTGCAATCATCCTTATCACTAAAATCACTCTCTGTTTCATTTAAAAGTGTCTGGAACACTGCTTCATAACAGGATCATAAAATTGGATGATATTTCTTTTCCTAAATTGTAACGCCATCTTCTAAGCCTTGTTTATCACTGGGACACTATAAAGGGAGTGCGGTCTCAAAGACCGAGGCTAAAAGAAATAACTGAATTAATTTAAAAAGCATCCGCTGAAACAGGTTGAAAAAGTTCATTGCATTGAAGTGCATTGAAAGTGTATTGAAGATCACAAAACAGGAAACTACAAGGTGAATCCATACAATTGAATTAAAAATAGAATGGGGTGATCGAAAGTAAATCGCTAGCAGTCTCACAGATGTGTTTCTGGGCCTGCCCTGGAGCGTTAAGCTGACAGCCTTGTTTTTGCTTACTTTCCTCCTATTCCGGATCGTGATTGAAAAGTTATTTTAATTTTTTTTGTCAATAATATTAACCCAGATTATAACAAGTGGTTCTTTGTCAATGTATAGGGCTGTAAATAAAAGAATCATTTTCTAACGCTTCTCTCTTATTTGGTCAGTCTTGGAAAAGACATTTCGATATCTTGAAGAGTTGAGAAATGCACTCAAGAAATTATTAAAGAATTTAATTAGAATTTTGTTTAATTAGAAATTAAACTCAATTTAGACACTTTTTGTGATAATCTCTGTAAATGCTATTGCAAAAAATTAAATTTTACACCATTTTAAAATTTTAAAAGTTATATTTTCAATGATACCAATAGAATAGCCCTGCATATTTTTTTTGAATTTTGGCAATTTTTAAAGTATGTTGCCTAATTTCCATAACTAGATTAGATTCTTGCTCTAAAATTCAAACCGTTTTCATTTTTTCATCAAATGTTTAATCATGTTGTTTTCCTCCATTGTTCAAAGCCAAGGGAGAAGGAATTAGGGCCATTCACAATACGTATAAGAAAGTAAATTTTCCATATCGCAGGATTTAGTAGTGAGCCTGACTTATTGCATTTTAAAAGTGCTGTGTTCTCATGGGATTGGTTACCATTAGAAAGGTTCATGCACACAATGGACAGAACATATATAAGGCAATTAAAATAACGTTTCTTTATTGATGGTGAATTTGGTGGGATTACGGTCGTGATAGGATTACATGATCATGCATGTGATATTATTGAAATGAAATATATCTCAGCTAATTAGATGGTCACCAAAGATGACTAGCTGAAAAATAAAACTTATATTCATACCTCTATCCTCATCAATAAAACAAAATTACTGAATTACAATGAAAGCGACTCGTGTTTCTTTATAACAGCGAAATATATTGTCAAATAAAATATTTTTTTAATTAACAAAAGTAGACAAATGATATAGAGCAATTAAATAAGTATCATTAAAGGAATATGTATATTTTTTTCATTTCTGGTTGGCATAAAATTGTTTTTTGTTTTTTAAGACACTTTCAGTATTTTGGGGGAGAATAGTAAAATTTCATTCAATTTTTAACTACTTAGGATTCTATTTAAAATTCTGAAAACTATACAAAAGTGCACATTTTTCATTCTAATGCATATTGGTGCCAAATTTGGCATCTCCAAGTACAGCGCAGAGGTTCCCATGCTTTACTTGACCGCCGCCCTCTTAAAAAAAAGCATTGTGGCCATAATGGTTATGTTTTCTTTTATGATAGAATATTAGAATAAAATAAATATTCAGCAAACATTGAAATATTCTTGCCTTTGTTCTCTATTCTGCTTTTACAGTATGCACTAAATGTTTGGGAACGATATGTCTTGTACAGCTACAACACGCATTTATGTTCACTAACCTTTAAAGTTTGGAAAAGTTACTTTAAATGAGGGCATTCAGCGAGAAAAACTAAAAGGTATTTACCCCCCCCCCTTCTTTTTTTAAGACGTATGTTGAAAATAACTTCTTCGATTTATATCGCTAAAGCTTTGATCGCAGTTTTATTTTATTTTTTTCCCTGAAAATTATTTCAGTAATTCTCTAAGAGAGAATATTGCATTAAATATTTTGATATAAATAAATTGAAAGTGCGATATCTGCTTTTTAGTTATTTAGCTCATTTAACAAAAATTTCACTATTTTTCAGTTGTACTTAAAATTAAATATATTCCTCAAGCATTACTGAAGCTGCGAATTCAGCTTATAACACTTAAACACTGTATTGTAATTTTTATTGTATTTTTGTACTTCTAACAGATGAATTTTGATAAAAAGGTAACGATTTATATACAATGCATTAAAGCTCCTAATTGTTTATATTTTCTTTTAAAAAATATTCATAACTCTTTGTGCATCACACAGATAAAAATCCTCTGCTATTCTGTAAATTCAAAACATCTTCGAATGTTTTTATAACAATATATTGCTCCCATAGAAATCGAATATAATTTTTATTCCTAACTTGATTCGAACCGTTTGTGATATGAATTACTAGCACAGTTTTCAAATTATATTGTCAATGCTAAAAATTTATTTGAAAACTAATTTTCTTGCTGAGAGTTTCGCTTATTTATGACAGTGTAGTATTTTTGAAAAATATGCTCGGTTTTGTAGGTAGGCATTCAATAGCTGAATTATAAAAACAATTTTTTTTTCTGCACAAAAATTTATTAGCATGCAAGTAATTAGCAGATGTAAGATTACCAAAGCAAGACTTGTTATGGTTTACTTCGAATACGATACAGAAGACTTGATTACGATAACATTGCGGAATAATTTCTCTGCTACTAACTGTTTAAAATTTGTTTTATAGTAACACTTAGAAAGTATAATTTTCTAAAAACTCATTGCTTCCAAACATTGAAGAATTAGATCATTAAAAGCAATTCAGTAATCGATGAAATAATGTTTTAAGTCCTCATTTAATATCTAAATAATAAATTCTATTGAACAAAAAAAAAATAAGATTTTTTGAAACACATTTGAAAAATGATATTTTCAATACTGTTTGTTTTCTGTTTGTATTTTCACGAATTTTTTTACGTGTATTCGTGTAAAGAAATTCAAAACAATCTTCTACTTCAAATGATTCATTAGAGCCACCACAAAAAGTTAATGCCTCCTTATATCAATCTCATCGATCTAGTCGCATTCCGTCAAATAAGGGTTAAACCAGCAAGTTGGTCAATGCCAAAGTTGCTGGTGACAGTTGCTGTCAAATTTTCAGAAAGATTCAAATTTTTATTTCACATTATCAAGTGACGGATTCTCAGGTACACAAGGGCAAATGGTACCTATGCCGTATTCATCCCCTCTTCCATTTTAATAATTTGCTTTAATATAAGAAACAAACTTGTTACTGTATTGTTTCTACCGTACAGTACTCCTCTCCCAACGCTGGCAATTTCGTTATCTCTACCACCAGAACTACTCAGCGGAGGTAATCTATCTTAATTTTTACTCAATACCTCGTTTGGTTATTTCATGGTTCAAGGCAATGAAAAGCTATGCCTATATGTATAATTACATCCTTCTTTAAAAATTAAATTTAAAATGAATATTACGGGCAAAAAATTATACTTTTCAAAATATAATTTCAAGGAAACAAAAAGCCTACAAAACGGATATAAAATTAGTTACCCTTAATTTATTCCACTCATCTAATGCTTCTTTCTGATAGTATAGAAGATATGGGTGTTTTTTTTTTTTTTGCAATAATTTATGAAATCAGATATATAAAATTATCTATTTAGTAAAAAAAAACTATGCAATAACATTTTAAACTTATTTTCAAAGTATGTGGAATAAAAAAGACGATTATATAGCTTTTTGTGTTATATTACGTGGAAAATAAACATCATCGAAAAGAAAATGCATTTTTTAAAAATTCATTACTGTCTCACAGAAACTCATGATAAACACCAGACAATGTTATATTATCAAAAACTGCACTGCTAGGTAGAACTATTAAAAGCTCTAAATACAAATTCAAGTGAAATGATTAAAATTTTAAAGAAATAAATCTCAAGTTTCATCACCATTGATATACAAGGGGTGTTCAAATGGAAAAGTGCAAACGTCGTCACAACATAACCGTTAATATATCTACCTATAACACTATGGGAGAACTCAGCAAGACATCGGATTGCGATCGGAGAATGCGCGGACGTCCGCCTGCGCAGAGAGCAAAGACTCTTGTACCGTCCCATTGCACTGCTTGTTGAATTCTTCCAGCACAGAATCATTAACTTCGATGTGTACTGTGGGACTTTCCGAAGACTCCAAATTTCCATCAAGAACAAAAGACCGGGACTACACACACAGGGTGTGGTTCTGCTCCATGATAGCCCGCTTTCACAAGTCTCTAAGGTAACACTTGCAGAACTGACCAATTTCAAATGGGAGCAATTCTACAGCCTGGACTTGTTGACCTGCGATGTGTATAGTCGCCCGAAAAAACATCTGAAAGGGAAGCGCTTCAACTCAAGGACGCTATAAAGGACTGGGACCCGTCATGGTCACAGGAATTCTGAGAGCAAGGAATCCTTCTGCTTGTTAATTAATAGAATCGTTGTGCTCAATCCTATGTTGTACACTTTGAATAAAGTCTTTATTTATACCCACAGTGTCATTGCTTTGAAATGCGATTCTTTTAAAATAGAATTTCGCCATTTTCTGCATTGCTTAATACTTGCTACATTGTTTGCTTTCTTTTAAGTGTCTCAAATTGGGTCAGATATTGTTCCCTCTTCTGCAGATCTTCGGCCCAGTGGGAAGGCTAATTAATTCTCAGCTACCCAAAAGCAGATCAGTGCTGCTCATCGCATCGAATTTTCGCTTTGTGAGAAGAATAGATAATTTTTTTTATTAAATTGAAATTGCTTAAATACTGCATAAAATTTACTTAAAAAACAATCTATATAATTTTTGCTTTGATAAAAGTCTAGTTGTTACAAATGAAATATGAGAGAAATGTTATGAAAACCAAATAGAGATGAGTATATTTCATATTTTAAAGTGAATTATTCAAATGGAGCAAAAGATGACTATGTTTCACCATTAATCAGCTTGATTTTAAATTAAAATTTGACAGTAAACCTTTCCTGTGTATGCTTATTTCTGATTTTAAATGTAGACATTTCCTTTAAATAATCATTCTGTGGGATTTGAGGCATTTTAAAATACTTGAGGAAGCATTCAATCGGAAATTTTAGAAATGTGCAATGGTATAATACAATAAGCCATAGATTTAATAATATTGTTGATATCACTACTTGGAATGAAGTTTTTAAGCAAATAAAAAAATCTCTATGGTCCATCCAAATGTCATTTAAACAAATTTTTTCAGAATCCTTTATTAACGTCTTTTTTTGCATAAAAGCGAATAATGTCCACATTGTAAAGTGTAAAACAATCGTACAGTAATCTTGCATTTTAGCTTTGCTTTTTTACATTAAGTCGGGTAAATTATAATTTCAGAGCATTTTAAATTTAAATCTTAAATAATCGCAATTATGATTAGTAAATCGAATATATTCACCACCGGTTTTAAAAAGAGATCCTTAAAAAATTATCAATTTAAAATTTGGTTGAACTATAAAATTAAATTATTCTGATTACAATTTTTTATTGAAAAAGAAATGTGAAAAGACGCAAGAAACTGAAAATAAAATAAAATCAAAAATATCAAATAGAGAAGAATTTAGAGGAAATATATTCAGATCTCCTCGAATGTTTAATAATTGTCTAATTTAACTAAAAAGTGCCGATCTTTTTTTTTCTAGAAAATGTTTCTTCTCAGAAGTCAATTCATAAAAGGTGGTAAAGGGCTGAGTAAACTCAGGAAGAGGACGAATAAAGGATAGACCCCCCAAGCACAAAATACTGCTGATTTTCCGTAAACAAAGGGCCGATTTCCATCAGAAGGCATTTTGAACGTTGCGTTGTTTCATAAATAACACTCTTCGAAAAGCAGAGGGAAAAGCATCTGAATAAAATTTCCTTTGAAATAATGCTTTTCTAATGTTTTCAAGTTACAAATCTGAATTCTTACAGAAAAATTGACATGTTTTGAAAGAAAATTGAATTTTAAAAAAGATTTTTTTCTACGACATTTAAGAAGACATCCATTCTCCATAAATGAAATACATTTAACTGAAAAAATAATTTCCAATTTTTCTTTCAAACAGTCGCATGTGCAGACAATAATTTAGTGCAGAAATATTTGTTCACATGAGAAAGCTAAGAATTAAATGGAAATAGATGAATGCAAATAGACGAACAAAATGACCTCCATGCTTAAGTTAGTATTTTTGATTCATTCAATGCAACGTTACAAAATTTTCCTTCTGGGAGTATTTGAAAGCAATCCAATCAGCAAAATCTTACGAAAATAAAGCTCTTGATTTTTAATGAAGACTGAAATTCTAAAGAAGCACAAGCAACAGCGCTTGCATAAGTCAACAAGAAATATCGCTCATTCAATCACAAACTCAGAATCTTGCTTGCTTTTGAGTGCTTTATTTTTATAGTCTCTCCAAAAAAAGTGATGTCATTTACAGGAAATGATATAATCTTTAGAAAATTCTCCAAGTTTCAGGAAACAATTGGTCTCAGTTGATAAAATGTACAGACCATCTGGATTCCTCTAGAAAATTCCTTTTGTTGCCAATGTCGCCAACTTTTATCGCCAAGCCATGGGATCCCTAATGCATCCAATACAGATGACTGTGCTGGGAAGCAACTTTATAGGCTTGTAACATTACTCCCCTCGTAAAGGACTGGGGTCCCAGCAGTTCCACTTCAATCCAACAGCTGGCTTCTGAACGAATCAATTCATTGATTCGGCGTTGGTCGACTTCCACACTTTCGGTGATGGCTTCAGTCATTAATTTGGCAACAACTAATGATCCATTCGAATCTTCTCGTTGCTCTTGACTTAAACTTCTTCGTTGTTTCGGATTATACATCCAAACTTGATTTCTCTTCTAGAAATGCAAGATGTCCTATGGAGCCAAATATCGTGCTGCAAAGGAATTCTCCAGAACGAATTCTCGCCAGGCTGATCGGTTGGTCGCTTTGAACCACCTCCGGCGAACCAATCGAATTCAAGAATGACCAATAGAGACTTTCGGAATCTACTTGAAAGCAAGGGATTCACTTCCATTGCCATGGATTTCAAGGAAATACGTGTTAATTCCAGGCTCATTCTTACCATTCGATAATTGGCGGCAGTTCTCTACACAAGCTTTCTTGAAGAGGACTCCCGCCTTTTTTGGAAGGGCTCTTCTGCGATGATGTAACTTGACCGGATGCACAGGAGATACCTCGGCTTCTTTTTGCATAACATTCCAATGCAAATCTGCAGCAAGGTTGAATTCTTGTGGGAAGTCGAAGTCGAGACCACAAGATCAGAGATTCCATGCACGTAGTCTTCTTCCATATCTCTCTGCGAGGACCTACTAAGAGGCTTGCAAAGTGGTTTACCTCTCAACCTTTGGGACGAAACAGAGTTGCATCAACTCTTGCATCCATAGGCATCTAGCACGGATAGGCACTAATAGGGTCGTCCAAAGACATAGTTCATCTTCTCCATCCCCAAGAGTCTATATCTCCGATTCCATATAATATTATTAACCTGATAACAAGGATTTATTAATTATATTATTAATCAAGGATATTATTAATCTGATCAAGGGATTTCTTAATTAGATATCTTTATAAGCGGCTATAATTTTTATTTTCGATGCAAGAACATTATATACAATGTGTGCAATAAAATAGGAATCTAAAAAAGCGAAAAATAGTTTTTTAGAAAGCTAAGTTTTAAATAAAAATTTTGTCGGAGTTTAAAAATTTTTAAAAAATCTTGTTTTTTTTAATTTTTTTAGAGAATTGTGTTTTACATTTAAATTCTTTAGAGAATTACGTTAAATTTTAAATGATAGAGTTCAAAGCATTTCCATAGTTCATTAAAAATTAATAAATTTAACTGATAACAAATTATAAACTATTTATAAACCCTAATTATCATGCAATAGGGACACAAAGACAGAAAGCATACAAAATGATTTATATCATTTTGAAACGTTGTGAAGGACAAGTTGAAAAACAATCAATGAATAAAAGTGCATATTTTCTGAGACATCAAAATATCAAAACCAAAGGATTTCAAGCTTAACCGGATTATCTTTAAGCACTTAAAAATGTCTAACCTGTTACCAAATTGATAAAATCGGTAAATAATTTTAAGAGTTCCTGAAAAGAAGAAACTCTTTCCTCTCAAAAGAGACTACTCAAACGGTTATTAAGAAATATCATTAAATAAATTATGAATAGTAGCAATAATATTAATACTTTTATGAAAATTAAAGGTAGAGGCCATAAGATCTCTGGCCAAACAAAATCGATTGCCTTTAGTATTTTTAGAGTATCAATAGCTAATATTATTAATTTCATGTTAAGAATTTATTAATCAATTTTTATGCGAATTTTTTTCTTTTCTCTTTTTTTAGAAGTGCAGTTCTTAATAAAAAATATTCAGAATATTTGATATTTGTCTCGGTAATTATGTTTCAGGTATACAGTCTTCTAAGTCGGTATGAAATTGTCTCATCTTAAGTCATTACTTTATAAATTTTATTTTCGTTATGAAATATGTTACGACATTTTTATCAGATAGAGTATTATATTTCAAAGCATTTCATTGGTATAAAATAATTTCCAACTGTCTGAGGAATCTAATTTATCATAAAAGAATTTCAAAGCCATTGTTTTATTTTCAATCTCTCAACAATTTTTTGCGAAGTTCAACTGCAAAATCCTAATTCAACTTTGTATCCTTGCATTGTTAATATAAAAAAATTCCCTTCATTACAGATTTATTTTGAATTTCTTTATGAAAGGGATATGCTTGAAAATTCGCACATTTGTTTAAACTTATAAACGAAACCAAAAATGATAGAATGTAAAAATTTTATTGCAACAAGACCTCCTTCACTCATATCACTAGTCTGAGGCGACTTCAGGTTTACAATAGATGTTCTCTGTGGGTCTCTTTACAGAGAAGTATTATGAGTCATTTATATGCCGTTTCGTTTTGTTGGAACTATAGAATTGAAATAGTGATAGAAGTTCTGCAACACTTTTTTGAAATAGATTTTTTTTAAAAACCCGTGAATTTGTGTTCACTGTAAACGCATTCTCCTTTTACCATCATACTTCAAATACTGATTATTTCTCGCTTTTAACTTAATTTTTAAAGCTTATTTAGGCCATGATTGACTTTTACTGTGCAATTGGATGCAAAATCTAAGAGAATCCATTTTACAGCCATATATCGAGTTCCAGGATAAAATTGTCAGAGCACTCGTTCTAAGAGCAAAGGACTATCTCCTTAATAAAGTGACTACTTAAGATTATGACTTTTAGTAGAAGGACGTGAATTAGGTAGAGGCTTAATGATAATGTGTTGAAACTTTGGTTGGACGCACGATAAGTATATTCTATTTATATCCATTTTAAGTCAGTTTTAAATTTTTTTAACTTAGATATCTCAGTGATTTTGATGTTATAACTAAATAATCTCTCACAGTTTGGTTTAGTGATTGTATTTAATTCAGTTAATTTGTTATTAGGCTTTATTTTAATTGATATAACGCAACATAATTTGCTACTCATTTCATTTTAATCTCAAATGCACACGCTTGGCTGCAAGCTTGCTATTGCTACAAACCTGTAATTTTGCTTCACAGCACGAATAGTGTCTTCGTGTTAAAGACTGTTTTACGATCAGCCTTGTGGGTGCTGATCAGGTGTCGCATCAGTGATCCCATAGCTTGGCAACAAACTTGGTGACCACGAATTTGGCGATAAAATGGATAATGCAGAAAACTTCAAGAATTTTTACGATCCGCCCATTAAGAACCGAGATACTCCTGATTGGATTATAAGTTTCTAGACCCATCTCCCGGGATCTATAAAAGACCAGCACTCTCAATATGTGGTATTGGTTAATTGAAGCGAAGTCGTGATGAATTGGAATCAGGAAGTGGTGTAAACTAGCATAGAGTTATGTAAGAAGTAGCCAGTCGACAGTCGGTCAGCTAAAGCGAGGAAACAGTAGAGGAGTTCAGCCGTTTGGAGAGACAGTAGAGTGAAATTTCGGGGATTCCCTCTCCTCCTGAATTCCTCACGACTGTGAAGTAGTAACAGCGACAGCCACTTTGTGTACTGTTGCTGTTACTACTACCGTTTAAGACTCGTAAGCTACCGTTTGTTGTCGTGTTCTGCTGTGTGCTGTTCTATCTTCGTCTCGACTTTGTATATTTGTTGTCTGCGTATTCGTCGTATCTTTGTTAGTGTCTTCGTGTTAAATAATCGTCATCATTGTTTTATATTTAGGCCTGCCGATTGTGTTCTAACACTATATACCCACTACAAAACGAAACCCAGAAATGCGTTGCAATATCAACTCTATACTTGGAACTGAGGATTGAACTTGTCGAAAAACGTTTTGCCGATTAAATAAAATATTTACTATTTAAAAAAAATTCGATATTTTGTGCTTTTCACGATAGCCATCAAGAATGATTTAATTTATTTTGTGTTTAAGATTTAAAAAAAAAGATTTTCTATTTTTTTTTTCCTATTGTGACTAAGTGATTGACCAAACAAATAAACAAAAGGCCAGATAGCTCTAAAAATTTTATATTTTAGCTAAGAGCACGAACACAAACACATAGTTACAATTAAACATGAATTACACGAAACAATAATACTCGCAAACAGACAATGACAAATAAAACTTGCTACATCGTTGACGGCTGGAAGTTGACTGCGAATGTTTTGATTGGAGCCGTAGTTGTTACATTATTAATTTTTTATTACTCATTTATTGACACTGACTAAATCTGATATTCGAAGGGTCAGAATATTTTAGATGATACTCTTTTTCTGTTATTAAGTTAAATTATTGACTGATTTATTAGTTATATTTGAATAGCTTTAAAATTTTTAGTAATTTACACTGGAACAAATATCGACAATATTAATGTATTTAACTCATTGGAATTTTTAAAGATTTCCTTGAAAGGCAAAAACGAAAAGTGGGGAATACCTATTTTATTTAATTTACGTATTAAATTAGGGTAATTTTAGGTGCTTTGAGAATCATGTAAATTTATCTTATAGACTCCGTTGGATTTTTTCATTAATCAGAAAGATAAACCATAGATAGTGTCATTTTTACGAGTATGTAAAAATATACTTGGATCAGGAAAAAAAACTCCTCAAAATCTTTTTTTTTTTTTTTTTTTTTTTTTTTTTTTGAAAATTGTGAAAATGTATTGAGATTCAGAGGGATCTCAATTGAATTGCCTTGATAAATGGTAAAATACCTAAAGATAAGAGAAGACTTTTATAAATTACAATCTTTAAAATCTTTATATTATTTATATTAGCGAAGTAATGTATTAATTTTATTGTTATTTTTTAATTCCTAAAAATATAAAGTATAGCGAGAGACAAATACCGCATTTAGCTATATCCCTCAGGATACCAATTTTTTAAACGTTTCCTGCGAAACATGTTAGAAATTTTACAATAGACATTTTTTTAAATGCAGAATTTATTTTCATATATAAGAAAGTTAATCTGAAGGTATTTCAATTTTGATAATAAATATTTTATAATTAATAAAGTTTTGTGATATTTCTTGTGCTGTTTGCAACTCTTTTTCCAGCAATTTATCTTCCGTTAGTTTCAAAAATGTCCTGATTCGATTTCTTTAATCGTTACTTTAAAGTATCCGACTACGTTAAAAACACTGGTTTTTAACCCCATTGGCGAATTTTTTTTATTGTTTTTTCTTGTAGTTCAGACTTGATTCTTTACAAAACAGTTCATCCTTTCTAGGAAAAGGAAGGCCTGATCTATCATCCAGGCGAATTTTAAGCAAAACATATTTTTCAGCTAAAATTTGTCTTTCACTACAATCTTACTTTTCATAAAAATTCTCCACCGTTCACATGACATCTCAAAAACTAACCCTCTGAGCGTTTTCATTTTAAGAGTGAAACCTCCGAGAAGTGAAGGAAGTAGGAGTAATATTCTGTCGTAAAATCGCATCGGTTTTTCTAAAGAGCTGTACGGCAAGCGCTAGAGAATTTTTTCGATCCCTCCGCTTCTTCCTGGGTGGCCAACACGCCTTCGGGTATGAGCAAATGACCGCTCATTCATGTCAGATCTTATTGCTTTCCGTTTATTCCGAATGACTAAAAGTCAGCTGGTTTCTAGGAATAGTGTTTGGGAAGACTGTTCTTTTGCCTTTTAACATCGTTTAGCTGATAACATCGTTTTCTAAATCGTTGCAGCAGAGTATAAATAAACATAGAGGGTTTCGCTTAATATGCTAGGTATTTCAGCACAGACATTTTCATCGGTCTCACTATAAAATATATTCAAAGTGAGTCGCTATACATACATACTATATATATATATATATATATATATATATATATATATATTCAAAAATAATGAAGGATTAAAATTGCATTCACATTCCTTTAATATTCTTTCAAATAAATCATAGTTATATTTTTGTACAGAGCAATCAATATTTGAATAGCATTTGTCTAGAATTAGAACTTATCAGTCAGTATGACGTGTAGATAGCAATATATATATATGACCAATATGTCATTTTTTAGAAAAAATGGTCGTCTTCTTTTATTAAAAAAAAAACATGCAAATCAGTAAATTGATTGGATTCCTTAAAAAATATAGAATTTTAGAGTCAAAAAATTTTCTACTCATGTACTAATATCTGGGAGTATGTATCATGTATTAATATCGTAATAAAGGCTCTAAAATATCTCATAGCTATTTTTCATAATTGAATATTGTTTTTAATAATTTTTTATTGAAGAATAATGCCTTTTTTGTTTTTTATAGTTTCAAAATAATTTCACGTTAAAACTTCGTGAAATATACCAGAGCAAGCGCAGTTTAAATGTCCTTATTTAAAATTTATTTTTGAAGATATAGACTGGTTTAGTCATTTTAAAATGTTTTAGAAACTTATTAAAATTATCGACATTTTTGTGATTTTTTCAATATCTATTTTCACTATTTTGTGTGCACATTTAATGAAACTGTTATCTTCAAAGGTAGCTGGAACAAACATACTATTATTTTAAAATATTATACAGGAGTATTTTATTCCTCATAAATTGCGATATATTTATAATGTTCTTTAAAATAATACAATGTACAAAAATTAATTTTCGTCTATTCTAAAAAAAAAATAACCACTATTTATTTGTTACTATTTCTGCCAGTTTTATCAAATAGTGTAATTTGCAAGAGTTTCAGTTATGCTTACATCTTTTTATAAAATTGACTGTGGAAAAGTAACTGATGATTTAAATAACTGAAATTAAACTTGTGAAACATATATTGCATTAATGTAACTTTGCAACATTTCATTTTCTTTCTCTAACTAATGATCGCTAGGAGTAGAAATAATCACCGAAAACTTTTTTTTTACAATAATTCATGCCGATGGGTTATTGTAAAAAAAGGAATAAGCATCATGCTTTGGTAAAATAATACATGACGATGCTTTTAATAAAGAAATAAGCATCAAGGACCCTTTACAAATACAGAAATGAATTAAGAAATTTTATGTCTTAGAGTTACATTTGAAATTAAGTTTGAAAGCTTTAATTGCTTGAAAGAAATGTTTTTATTTTTATTGATTATCTCCGTAGGCATAATAAAAGAATCAAATTATATAAGTAAATGGATTTAATGAAGAGATAATTATATTCGTATTTCAGTGTTATTGGGATGTATAAATTTTACAAATAATTGCCAGCGTATTTTGAAAACTCCAGAAAACCAGCATTCTAGAAAAAATTACAGTAAAGAATTACATTAGAAATAATTACAGTGTAAGCAACTACTTTATGCTTACGATTATTTTATGCTTATTACGCTTATGATAGAAATATGCTCTGTTGTATCTAGAATCATTGGCATTAGCCTTAAATCGGTTTTGAAATACACAAAAATATTTTTTCTTCATCATAGGGCAAAATAGGAGAAGGAAAGAATTTCTCAAAATGAAAATGAAGTAAAAAAACGCATTTTCTTTTTCTTTCGAAATTGGAAAAATATATAAAGCAGACGATCATTGATGACATACTTAATGGGCTAAAGTTTTAATCTATACTTATAATAAAGCTCAAAGTGTTTGTGTGTGTTGGCGCTCAACAGGCCAAACCGTTAAACCTACAGCTACCAAACTTGGTACATGCATACCTTGGAAGTCCGAAAAGTGCATCTCGGAGCCCCTTTTTTCGATTTTTTACTTAGAATTTGAACTAAAAATTAACGAAATTTAGAGGTTATTCCGCTATATCTTCTGATAATATTATTGCACAAAGATGATTTTAACATTAACGTAAAGATTAAAAAATTAGTTTTCTAATGATACCAGTATATATAATTTAAGCTTCTATTTTTAACGAATTTTTAAAGAAATATTTTAACCATATTTTTCAACAATATAATTTGGACAAAACAATGACATTTTATAGCAAACAATAAACGAGCAAAGGGAAAAAGTAGCTTTTATTAAACTGTTGCCATCGTAATGACAGAAGTTCAAATTAAAAAAATAAATTAACTATAACTGCAAATTAAATCGAAAAAAATGTAACTCTCACCACGTGATTGGATTAATAAATATTAAATATCATGTTTCCTAAAAAAATTAATGCGATGCAAAGGTTTCTATGATTGTTTGCAATATTTATATCATTAATTCATTAAATCCACTTTTTGTTTGAGGTAAACATGATTGAATTGATACTGGATACGCCACGCATTCGAATTCGAAACAAATGGCTAATTTCTAAATCATTTGTAAAATGCACACATAGTACTGATAACTTGGTCTAAATAATTACAATAAAAAAAATAATAATTACACTTTATGTAACTTGAGTCAAAAAATGCATTGATGAGTAACTGTTATATATTTTCATACTTTGCTCTGAGACTCTCATATTTAACATAATATTTTCACTAATATTTTAAGCAAAAGTTGTTACATCAATCAATCTTCTAAATCAATCATTAATGTTGGCTGATTTATATAAAAAGGCTGATTTATATATAAAGTATTATTATTAAAACTTTTTTAAATCTTTTCGTCCACCAATTTCATGCCAATCAATGTTCGGAATCACTCCAAGGCTGATAATCAAATGAATATGTGTTTGCGTATGTGAATGAATGTGTGTGTTACTGTTCTACACACCAGGCCATATGACCTAGAGGTACCGCACTTGATATATTCATATTTACTTTAGAGGATGAAAATATTCGGAAGGTGGAATTTTTTAGGGGAACTTTAATTAATTAAAATTACGCTATTATTTTTACTTTTTCTGCGATAATTTCCGCAAATATTGCAGTGCAAAATTGTTTTTTAAATCGTCTTAAAAATGACTTTTTACATGGTTACCATTATTTTAATTTATAAATTCAAATTCTATTTTTAGTGATTATAATCTAAATAATAAATTTTCTAACAATTAATTTCCCTCACAATGAAAGTAGAATTTAACCTGCAAGATCACGTTAAGAATGTACCAGTGATTGCCGTCACTTTGACAAAAACTCAAACTGAATAATTAAATTAACTCTTATTGCAAATTAAACCGAGGATAGTGCGATGTACAGCAAGTGTTTAAAAAAGAAGCACAATATTATGGAACAAATATAAAATGTGATATTTACACAATTCCATGACAGCTTATTACGAATTAGAGATATATAATGCAATGAACAAATAATCGTGAGGCTTCTATAATAATATGAGTTATGTGCCTTTCAAAGTTTAAACATATTTGGCTGAGAAGTTATAAAGATAGGAAGACACATAACTATTTAATTGAACAGTTTAGAAAGCATTACTCATGGCGGACCAGCTGGTCACCAAAGGCGGCTAGTATGAAATAAAAATTGACATAAATGGTCAAATGATTGGAATAGGTAAAATACCTAAAGGTTTTGGAAGTAATTCCAACATAAAACGAATTAAATGAATATAGTGCGAAGAAATATCTGTACATATTTCATATTTTTTAATTAGATGGTGATAAGGCACAGGCGATCATCGAGGATATATGTATGGTCATTAGCTCTCGCATAAAACAAAAATTAATACACAGTTGACAATATTATTTATATAATAGACTTAATATTTATATAATTGATAATTGACTTAAAAATAAAAAAGTGTTTTTCAAATTTCAGTTCAATATAGCATACTAGATAAGGCTTAATTCCTTTTTTCAACCCTTTAAAGCCCTTTATTAATCTTTTTTTAACTTCTCATTTCATTAGCTAGGGTTAAAAAGGTAGAGCTTTCACAAGAAATTATTCCAGTCAAAAAATTTGACCAACTTTTAATTTCTTTCTTTATCGTAATTTTCCTTAATTAATTGTAATTAATTTAAATGTAATCTTATCTTCAGATATTAGATTAAACTTCCTGATGGGAAATCTACATGCGTAAATCTGTATGTAAAAATAGGGTATGATACACCAAAATGGAAGCATCGAGATAAATCAAAAGTATCATGCAATTTTATCCAAATGTAGTTTTCTATTAATTTTAAAATATATATAATCAGACAAAGGATTAATTATTTATGAGTGTCTATTCTTGATTATTTGAATAGTCATTTAAAATCACGCACACACAAAATAGATCTATGAAATGTACGTTGGTTTGACATTCTTATTGTAATTATGTCGAATTTTTGCGATAATCTAAAAGGACAGAAAGAGGCACAAAATTCATACTTGATTGCAAAATCTAATCAAAATGTACTTAGAAATAATTGCTTTTAATAATAATGATGATGATGATAAAAATTATTTTTCTTGTTTGGGTCTGACAACTTTTAAGGTTGATCCTGAACCAATGTGTGCAGTTTATGATGTTTTCTTCAATAAGTAACGGCCCCATCAGCAACAAAATCTCAATAAAGTAACGTAAAGTCATTTATTTGGTACGAGTAAATAACAGGCTGTAATTTCAAGACATAACTATGAATGCTGCACTTCTAGATATTCAATTGCATTTTTATTAAGGAATTTAACTGCAAGATTTTACATTAGAACGTCCTTAAAAACGTGTAATTAAGACACGCTATACTTTGCACAAGATTAATGAAAAGCTCTCTCATTTATCCAATCATATTTTAACCTCTATAGAAGAGTGCTATTAGCATATCTACAAAAAGAAAGAAAAAACTGCTTCAGAGAACTGTAAAATAAGCACAGAATTCTTGAACTAAATATTGATTTCTTAGAAATGTTTTATAGATCCACAATTTTATCCAAGAAAAATATTCTAAAAATATTTAAGAAATATAAAAATCATTCTAAAAGTCTTCTTTCATAAACTATTGAAAAAAATATCTGGAGATGGATTTCGAGGTTAAGACTTTTAGAATATGATCCATTTCTTAATATTCGTAACAAAATTAATCAAACGCTGAATTAATTTTATTTTGCAATTTGCTTTCATCTACATCAAGGTATATTATGATTAAATATTAATAATTTTCTGAGTAGAAATAATTCTTAATTTTTTTTTATGAATTTGAATGAAATTCTTTTATTCAGTTTATTCAATTATTCTATTCAAAAATTTAAAAAGGGGTCACATCATTAAAAAGAATGACGCAGAATTCCATGTTTTTACACAATATAAATCTGATAAGAGAAACAATATAATAATTTATTTTATTATATTCATAGAAATTTAGACTTCTTTAAAACGTAAAACTCAGTTGCATCTGCTTATTTTATGAAAAATAATTAGAGGTAGAGATTAGCGCAAAAAGTATAAATTTGCATTATAAAAATAGTTTAACTCAGAATGAGAAATATATTTCGTACATTAATCATATATCGAAGGCAATTTTTCAAATATATCCTTTTCTAGTTCTTAGTGCTTCAATGCCATGTTTAATCAAAAGTAAGCTAAAACTGCATTAAGAAAAAAAATAGTTCAATGGAACTTTGAAACAGTATTTTGATCAAATAAGCTATATCAAAGAAATTCTACGGAAACCAAACGCAGTTTAAACTTAAGTCCGCATAGAGCCATTATGGGACATACTATTGGGGAATTATTTCGGTTCCTCTTTTCTTGAATTAGCCCTTTCCTTTCTCACCCCTCGTTTTTTCCTAACGCCGATTCATTACAATGACCTATGCCTAAAGGAATCTCCGGACCCTCAGATGCTGCGACATCCTTAAATGGTCGTAAAGAATTCATTGTATTGACTCCCCTCCAAATCATAAAGAGGGCAACACGTGAGGGGGTGAGCACGGCGTTAAAATGCGTTCAAAACCGTTTGGGAACGGTATACCCCCTACGTCATTAACCGTGTAAACCGAAAGGACGTTCTTCCTTACCCTACGTCGAAATCCGTGCAGAGCCCTTTTAAGACATCTTGGGGCTACGTCGATATACGTGCGGAACCCTTAGAGGGTTAATAGAGGTAGTTACATAAAAATTTCAGCTAGCGTTTGAAATAATATGGGCAATAAAATGAACCAAAAGCTTTATTATTGGGGAAATACTTTTTCATTTATAGGTGTTTTTAGAAAAATTAAGTTGTGAATTTATGGAAAAAAAATGCGTATATTTTTACCCATAACATCTTTGCAAGCCAAACTTTTTCTTAGATTTTGGTTCATTTCATTCATTATTATATTCTATAATTTGTGTACAAAGAAAAATAGGATTGCTTCATTACAACACCGTTTTGTTTAAATTTCATTAAAATTTACTACAAATTTTCCTATTTCTCAGAATATATTTTATTTTCAAATAATTTTTTTGTATTTAGGAGTTATAATTGACAATACATCTAAAAAATAAATAATTTTTAAAAAATCTAATTTTTCAAAATTTTTCTTTCTAACCTTGTCGGATACCTGGTGTCGGACTCAATAAACAGTTCTGGTGCTGGCATCCCGACATAAGGGTAAAGCGTCTTCGTTGGTTTTTGGATGTCCCGGGTTAGAGTCTCGGTACGGGTGTTCTTCTTTGTTCTATCTGAGAGGTTTGGCAGTGTGAAAAGGGGGGCGAATTGGATACATTAAGTAGCTCAGTTGGCTCTACTAAAAAAGGAGACGCTCATTCAGCTGATCTCAGCTGGCTTATTATGCCATAACAGCACACAATGCTGGCATTTTTTTAAATAACTTTTTGGCAAATTTACGAGATTGTATTTTCGAGCCTAGGGATTACAATTCTCTATTATATACCTCTAGAACATTTGTAGAAAGGGAAGGGTGAAGCAGAAGAAAATTTATGTTAAATTGGTAATTTATTTAACTTCATTTAAATTAAAAATATTTGAAAGTTGCCAGTTTATAGCAAAAATAATAAATAAATATTTTTACGAAAACATCATAAATTTTTCCCGTTAAATTCAGAAACGAAGCATTTTTCTTCTTTATCACATTGCCAACCATAATACTGATGATATGTAAACAAAAGTGTTGATATATACGCAATGCCAGCACTTAGATTTTATGTCATGCATTAAAAAATCATCAATATTTGGATGAATTTCTGTGCATCATCCAAAATGTTTTTAAAAAAATCAAGAGGAAAAATTTATAATTAGTGATTTAGATAAGTGATTTAAATAAAATTTTAAAACAGCTTGAAAATAAGCTATAAATTTGTTTTTAAAAACTTGCGTAATCATTCAGAACAGCGGTATTCTCTTGCTAATCAGGCACAGAAAATTCAATTCTGCGAATACTAAATCGTTTCGATAAAGAAAAAAAGAAAAAAAAAATGTGCTTATATCCATTTAAGGATATCACATATGTAATTTGTTTGTAGCATTGAATATATTCAGAAATTTCTGTCAAAAAACAAATAAATATTTTTCTGCGGAGACTTGAGCTCTTAAGAAATCCTGCTTAAGCGGTGTATTGCTTAAAGCGGTGGTCATTATAAAACGATAGAATCGGGAGACCTCAAACCTATCTCTTTGTGAAATGGGGAGCTCTTTGCATGTGATTAGAAAGTCCCATAAGTGTTTTTTTAAGCTCTGTTCTTGGAACGTGCATCTGAAAACATCTGACTTCGTCCGAAAAACAGTTGATCAGAATGTGATCATCCGTTGACGGGTAATCAAAAGATTGGGCTAAACAGGGAGAATTTGGTAACCGGAATGGTCTCGAGATAAATGGTCTGATCTGTGATTAATCATCAGCTGATGTTTAACTACAGTTCGTGAATAGGTAGAATATGTGAGACTTTCCCAATGCATGATTGAATTGCTCATAGAGTGCTTCCATTGGACAGATTATATTGATTGTCATTTTCAATTGTGATCCAAGACCTGTAATCAAAACACCCCCAGTCAGATCATATCAAGGATTTGAATCACCCTCATCTTTGAAAAATATTGATTTCTGGTATTTGTGAATTGATTGCGTAATAACTACTAGTAAATTATCCGTCATTCCTAGAGTACACATATAATGGAAAGAGGTACTGGGTTTTGGGATGATAGTTTCTAAAATGAAATCAATTTATATTTTCGTCTATCTTTCAGTGAATCTGATTTTTGAATCTATCTAAATAATACTTTAAAATTCTCATTAATATTCATTGTTCTTTGAAAATGCAACTCATTATAATAAAATTATATGACTGATTATATTAGCTACTAACTGTAACTGTAAAAAATGTTTACGCTCTATCTGGAAAACTCATGCATGCACGTTTTGTGATAAGTTATCATAAACGCGTGTTATCGTAAATGTTGTTTACTAATATCGTTGTAAATATTTTATGATAATGACCTTAGATCCAGAAAAAAAAGATAAGACGGTGTATCGGCTAGTCTTAACTGGAGGTAGAGAATTTTTTTTTTAATATTATGTACTTAAGGAGTGTTTCTATTATTGCGCACTTTAAAGGGCAATGATTATCGTTTCTTCATTTTACTGCCGAAATTGCTATAAAAGTTATTTATTTAATTTTGATATGCATTTTATTAGGTACAAGTATGATGAATAGAACAAAATAGTTGCTTTATCAATTAAGTAACATCATTAGTTAATTCTTATATTTCAAAAATTAAAAAATGAAATTCGCTGTGTTTGCTTTACTTCATATTTTTAACACTAAAACGGAAGGTAGTGGATAAATTTGTACTCGATAGATGTTTAGTGATTTCTGAATAATTTATATATAATTTCTAATCATTCCATATTTCTACACAGAGCCTCTTTCTGTTGTAGGCTAAACTGATGCACATCGAAATTTTGTTTTGTTTTGACGTGCACTTAATCAGCTGCTACAAGCATTTGCTCAACTTTTATGATAATGTAGTTTTTTAAAAAAAATAAACCCAATGTTTACTACATTTATGTTGATTTTTAATGGAGATGTAAGGCGATTAGCAAAACGATATGGCGTATTTAATATAGTTGTATCTTTAGAAATTTAAATTTATTTTCGAGAAGTAAATGCATGTTTAAATAAATACTGCTATATATTGAATTTCCAGTTAAAACTGCTATTTTTCAATTTTATTTGCAGCTTTTTAATCACAAATGGGAACAATTCTAAATAAATCAATGTGTGCAAATTACTTTTTAAGACTAAAAAATGCACTTTTTTTTATTAAGGAAATTCATTTTCTCCATTTCTGCATCATTTTTTCTCTCATGTTTTGAAACTCTTGTCTCAATAAAAATAAGAATCTTTCAAAATTGTGTTGATTTATTTTTGTTGAGTTTTTATCCTTAAGAATTTATAACAAAAGAGAAATAATTGACTTTTATATCATTTTGTATCTTATTATTTATATATTTTTTTGAAATGTAAAATATAAATAGCTGAAATTTTCTCTCATTGTTTTACGTTTTTTTTCTCTCATTTTTTTTTTATGCTGCAGTAGACAGTTATATGAAACTACATTATGGTGGCAGATTTACATTTTTTCAAGTAACAAACCCCCTTTGAAAATAGGTATTGTTAGGCAGTATTTTTGCAATTAGCAAACTTCTTTTTAGTCGTATGCATTTTCCATAAAATAAATTCTTGACTAAAGTGGTGAATTGGCATTCAGAACAATGTAGTAAATAAGTAAGAAATTAACATTGTTGCAATCCTGAAAAGATTGCTGTTAAATAAATTCATGGAGCATTTTAGCGCAGGGCTTTTGAAATTATTTTTTCAAATTTGTAACTGAAGAACATCATGTATATGGAATTAAACTTAAACCATGTTAATTGATTAATTCATGACTAAGCTATAAAGATATCAAAATAGTCCATCAGCATCAAGGGCACATTGTGTACTTCATCACTGCAGGATTATCTGTTAAAAATATCCATGATTTGTCCCTTTTTTTTGTATGTGTGGGTGCATTTCAATTAAAAAATTCAATTGCAAAAAAACACATCATTTTTTTTTTTTTTTTTTTTTTTTTTTGCATTTTTATCAAATATATACTCAAGTACATTATTATTTAGTATTTAAAAAAAAAAATTTTTTTTCAACCAGCAAATCACATGCCTTGTAGTTTGATGATTGAAAACTAAAGTAGTTAAATTTTTTCTTGGCACTTTTTGGTTACAGTTGACAAGTACCCTTTTTTTAATATTATGAAATGTCTAATCAGCTAAAAAGAATTGTGTTGCATTGCTTTTTTCTTTATAAACTATTTTTTAAATCTTTTTTCTTCAGTAAATATTTTTACCATGTAAAAACATTATATTGTTTTTGGTTAGGAAGTTATGAAGCTCACTTATTCAATGAGTAATTGAAGCTTAAAATTGAGTAGGCAGTGAAAAAAGTATAAATGGCAACGTTCATCAACATCTTTTAATCATATATTTTTTACTTCCTTTTATCATTATTGCCTTATTATATATATTTCTTTGAAAGCAGATGCATTTTTAAAAGATTGATCTGCTTTTACCAGTATTACTTTATTATTACATATGCTTCTTTGACAGCATATGTGATTTAAAAGGTTGACAAAGAACAATGACAACATAGCTGTTACTTTCATGGAAGGTAATTTTTTTGGAGGGAATCAAATAATTGAATTTTCCACAAAAACTTTACTCATGTTTAGTTTAATAACAATTTTGTCAGAAGTATTTTCTCTTACTCCCAGTGGTGAAATAACACTTTATTTATTATTAAGGAAGAAGAAACATTGAAGGACTCAACTCCCGTTTTAAGATTAATCCATTTTGAAACTGTTTTATGATCTCATAAATTAGAACATAGCAGTTTGTGTTGACAAAAATAATATTTTCATAAAACTTTATATAAATTAATATGTTTAAGAATTTATTAGTATACAATTTATTATTTTAGGAAGAGGGCTTGAGACCAATAAAGAAGCCTCATGATTGTTTCAAATTAGTTTAAACTGGTTAAGGACTTAAACTAATTTAAATAAATAATAATCTTAAAAAATAAAAAATAAAATTACTTAAAAAATGTTTTTGCATGATAACATGATATTAGTGGTTGCAGATTATTTAATTATTTTTAATGTGCTTTAATTATTCAGTACTTTTAGTAATTAATCAATTGGTACTGATGTTTCAGCAATGTTTTCTGGTTCCCATTTTGGTTTTTCTTTAATATTTTTAAACTCTCCAGTTTTCATATCACATGTTTATATGAAATTAAAGATTATAAAACTCCTTATATTTCCAACCTTTTTATTTTTCTTCATGTTTTAATGTTTTTTAAAATAAGGGTTCTAAGCTATTTTTTTTCGTTTTTAGTAATTTACGATTCCCCTAGATCATCAAATCTGTATGTTACCAGCATGGCAGACGGAAAACTTTTAAGAATATGCTTTCTCTTAGAAAAAAAATCTTAATTTATATACCATTTGTTATTTTTTAAATTGTTTTTTGTGCAGTTTTGAACAGTTCCTTGACTATATTTTTGGGATTTTACCCAATTAAACATCATTTGGAATCCCATGATGTGTAGTGATATTTTTATCCTTTTGATGCCTACTATCACCTCTTTGATTTGGTTGGTCGAATTAGACTATACCCTGTATATATATTTCTTGACTATTTTTTATTATACTTTGATTTCAGGCCTTAAAAGAAGCAATATGTAGAAAACAATCTTTATTTTGAATTTCTTTCATAACATCTATGCAACTAACTTTGGTCAAATTTAGATGTTCACCCCTTTCGTCTTACTTCAGAAAAAGGTCCACTTCTTTTTTTCTTTATTTCCCCGTTTTTTCCTTTAGTTATTTTTCTTAGCATACTTTTCTTAATTTTGTGAATAATAAGAAAGAAAAATTACAATTTTTTTTAGATAGTAGGTCAAAATCAATTTAAAAAATCAATTATGATATTAATTTGATATCGAAGCATTGTTAACTGATGATAGCACTATTCTTTTACTTGATTTGGTCTTGAAGAGAGTTGAACAAATATATAGCTCATTGTATAATCCTTAATACAAGCTGTAAAAATAGTATTGCATTTGAGCAGACTATTTTATTCAGTGGAATTTTCTAAGCTAGAGAAATTGATATATTGTACTCTTTGCTAATATATATGTTATTAAAATTTTGCTAATTTCCATTTATAAACTCTTTTTTGACAGCATGACTTTAAAAAAAATGTGTACGTTTATTAAATTTTTAAGAATAATGCTGTTTCCCTTTGATAAAATAAATTGTCTCCTAATTGTTACTGTTTATTTTTTAACACATAGCATTTTAAAATTTTAGGTCCATGTAGTGGCAAAACAACTGGACAGGCAAGATTATGTACATTTTTTGAAAATTTAGGATGGAAGGTAATATTTTTAATCACGATTTCTAAAAAACTAAATTTGAATATCTTGCAATTAAAATAATTATTTGTTTTAATTGTGGCTCTTTATGCAACTTTCAAATTATGTTCAGGTATCAAATGAAGAAACAACTTATTTACTGGATGCATTTATTAAATTTTACAGAATTTTTATTTTACTATCCTTCTCATCTATGTCTAAATGAAAAATTTAAATGAACTAAATTCAAACTTAGATTTTTTATCTTCAAATATTTGTAATAAAAAGAAGAAAAAAAAGGTAAGTTCAATCACTTTGATATATTTTCAGCCTATGTTTCATAAATTATCTCGCTTACTTTTCCATTATCTACTCTCAAATGTCACCAGTGTGAACCAAATGCAAGCCAAGTCATCAAGTGAAGCGAATGACTAAACTGTCTATGAAATAAGTCATTGGCAGAATTCTACATTATTTGGCAATTTCTCGCTGTGCCCGGCTAATGGGAAAAGTACCGTTGTCTCTTATTAACATGTTGAAAAATGCATGCTCTCCTCCCTACTGTATTCTCATTTGGAAGTCAATCTTACTGAATATGAAGCTGTTGATAGTCATGCTATAAAAGTGTTCTTTTGGGAAATATGTTTTTGTTCTCTTTATTTGATAACTTTCTATATTCTTGTCTATTATACTGTCACTTCAACTACTTCTCTGACTGAAAAGAGGCCCCTGCTAAGAATGATTATTAAAATAGAACTAAGAAGAAGTTCTGACTCAATTAGGTATTAAAAACAGTATTAATGTGGGGAAAAAACTATTCATAATGATTTGGAAGGAATATTAAAGGAATGAGGAAATGTCGGGTATTAATCACCACATGAATTTTAGGAATGGAATAGTTAATTTTATAAGAATATTAAAATTGTACTGTCAGATTCACAATCTTTTTGATTTTTTATGATTAAAACAATCATAGAAAAAAAGATGACAAGATTGTGCTTGCTCTCCTAATGGAGGCAGGCCTAATTTCTGTTCAGCTGTTTGATTGTTCTTGGAAGATACTTCTACATGTATAACTTTTGTGGTTCTATCTTGGACAGAATACTGTTTAAGCTTGACAGAGGTAGGAGCTTGGCTCCAAATTGATGCATCACTTTCAAATACAAATTTAATAATTCATATACATGCTTTTCAGAGTTAGTGATATTTATCTCTATGTGGTGCCACACAGTTTTTTAATCGTATTTATATTTCTGACCACTCTGTTGGTAGTGTGTTCAATATGCTTTGTGAACCAAAGTTGAGGATCTAAAGTAATGTTATATTAGGTGGGTCAAACTCCTTTATCCTGATGTTCACATTGAAAGTGGTATGTTGTCTTCTCTCAGTAGGGAAAATGGAATAATTTGTTTTGTATGCATTGGTGGTCAATGTAAAGTTATTTGCCCATGTAACAGTTCCCTTGTGTTAAGAAAAATTTCAGACACTGCAATGACTCAGTCTAAGCATTAAATACCATATCATTGGCATAACATGCATTTTTTTATTTTTATTTTTTTATTTTGTCTAGATGAATATGGGACTGGAGATTGACTGTTATGGTATGCCTGCCTCAATCTGTGTGACTTAGAGAACTCTCCACTTAACTTTATCAAGAATTTTCTGGTCTTAAGAAAAATCTTTATATAAATTAGTTCATTCCTTTGATTCTAGTTCTGTGGATAAGATTTTGACACCATGCTTGGTAAAATGCTGCCGAAAGGTCAAAGAACACTGTTAATATTTTATGATGAGGTTTTTCCTGAAAACAGAGGAAACTTACAAAGAAAGAAGTCAAAATACTAGGGGAGAAAAAATAGACCAAACAATGATTAATTGAGTGCAGAAAGAGATATGTCCATTTCTAAATGATTAATCATAGTGGCTTGTCTATGGAAACTGATATCTTTTAAAATTATTATCTTGCATGATCTAAAAATCAAACAATTTCCTTCTTAATGATATTTTATTTCTATATAATCTGAAACAATATGATGAAATTCAAGCTCATCTATCAAAATGTTCAATCGTGTATACTTTTGCCATAGATAAAATTCAGGCTTGAAAAATTGTTTTCTTTGAATATTACCTCGGAAGTAGGATTTTCACTTTCATTATTATTTTTTAGTGTCTACATTTCTAATTTATACTTTAGTAATTTGTTGTAAACTGATCCAATTGCATGAATTTCTTTCAGTCATATCTTGACTTAAATGACGTCAACGTTTTTTTAATGCATTTCATACTATCATTTTACCACCTAAACTATCAAAACTTTTGGTAAATAATTGCTTGTTACCAAATGTGGCTTATTTCAAATATTACTCCAGTTTTTCATTTTTTGTCTATTTTACTTGAAATTAAGTTACATTTGAAATTGTTTGATTGCACTATCTGAGAAGTGATAGTAGATTACTTTATAAATATACAGTTCTGGCATGAACATATTTAATATACCTGTTGTCCAACTTTAACCCTTCAATTGGCTGGAATGTAGAAAGATCCAGAAGATTTCCCTAATAATGGTTTGAATATAGAAAGTTATTTTTTGTGCATTCAAATATTTAGGTATGAAAGAGATTCAGTTGTTGTATAGCTGTTGATCAGTAGATTAAAGTGTGAATTGATATTCATTAAAGATGTTCGATTTTATTAAAGATGTTCTATAGCTAAATTCATTTTTGACTTTGAAGTCGTCTAAAAAATTATTTAAATGTTCACATTTTTTAATATTTTATTAGGTTTATTATAATCATTTGTTTGAATGTCCTATTTTATATATAGGCAGAATAATAATTTATAGAAACTGCAAATGAAAAAGACTATTGGATAGCTATAATTTGAAAATATTATTACTGGAGGATCTTTTTTTAATCATACATTGCTTTTTTATAATCTTGTTTATATTTTTTGATACCCGCTTTTCATCTGATCTATTAAAATCTCATCAGTATCCTATAAAGTTAATTAAAATATTATAATAAAGTAGGTTTCTTTGTGCACAGTTGAGTTAATTAGTTCCTTGATAAAAGTTTCTAGTTATGCATTTTTCTTTTTCATCCTCTATAGGTTTATCGAGTACCAGAAGCTGCAACAGTGTTATTAAAGTAAGTAGAAGGAAAAAATATAAATGTTTTTTATGCTAAGTAGAATATTTTGTTATACAAGGTGGATTATTACTTAACCAACAGTTATGATTGCAAAGAAATTTAGAAGCATGTGCTTTTCATTGTTTAAAACTATTCTCATATTCATGTAACAAAGACCTTTCAAAAGTAGCAAGATGTCTTTGTGCAAGATGAATATGATTTCCTATAAATATCATCTGTTGACAATATCTCCATTTAAATGGATTTTCAAAATGGGATTCAGAGGGTTGCCAGAAATTTTTACTAATATTCTAAGGATAAGCCAATTCTAAATAATAATTGAAATCAAAAATAGGAAGTATTTATTGTAAAAATGTCTGAATAATTTTTGAAATGTGCATATATAATTTTGCAAGTATTAATGAAATATTTCTTGGATGCTATTGATTTGTAAATGCAATTAAGGACTTTTTGCTAAAAAGGGGGGGGGGGAGAGAGACTTGCAATACTGGAGTGAAAGAAAATGAAGAGTTAGATACTGTATTCACCATAATAATCATTCAGGATGTGTTATAGGTGTTGTATATAATCAAATATTATTCAAAATTGCATGTTAATTTATTTATTTTGTGAATCTCTAGAATAGATTTATGAAATTCTCATGAAAATTTTTGGGGAATTGTTGATTAGTAATGAAAAGTAATCTTGATTCAGATTAGCTCGTGAACTTTCACCCACTGTTATAAACTTATTAACAATATCTTTATTGCTTTTTAGCTCAGTTCTATCAAATTAAGTTTTAATACATTGTTTTTATTAATTTATGGCTTTTAATAAAATGTATATCCCTTTTGCAGTGGAGGTGTTCGTTTCCCAGATTTGACTCCAAGTGAAGGTTGGTCTAAAGATTTTTATTATAGACATTATTTAAACTTGCCAATTGTACTTATAAAATAAAAATTGTACTTAAACTTAAATGTAAATAAAAAACATTCAATATTTTTACAAGTACTCTATTTTATTGTGAGAAATTAATGGCAAATAAATTTATTTGAATGATAAGAAAATAAAGGATATTCATATTTTTAAAATTTATTTAAAAAGTCTCCTTCTCTTCACCTAACTCTTAAGAGTGTGAAGAGAAGCAAATAAGTAATAGCAAAATCTGGAAATATATAATTTTGTAAAAAGGAATGCTGTTGAAGTATGTTTCTTTTTTAAGAAAATATGCATTACAAAAACAAGTTTAGGAGTATTATTTTTAAATGATTTGTTTAATTTCAGACATATCTGCCTGTGTTATATAATTATTTAAGTGTGAATTGGACCCTTTAATCTAAATTATATAGGTTTATTAGTATTACACAGCTCTTGATCATGAACTATCAGTATGAGAATTATTAATTTAGAATATATGCCATAAAATATAGGCATTTTTAATAACTCTCATGTGTGAAAATAATAATAAAGGAAGAAGTTTAAGGATAAGTATTCCCTCTGGTAGTTGGTAAAGGATTCATTGAGGATTTAACATTGAATAGCCATAATCATTATGTTATTTCTTAATTAAAAATGTATTTTTTCCATTATCCTATTGTTCTTGTATTGAATTGCATTTAACATATTCACAAAATATTTAAGATAATTATTACTTGAAAATTAATGGCCTTTGTTAGCATAAACACTGAATTATTATTAGATTTTTTTTTCAATATGACTAATTATATTCATATTAAGGAGTTGCTTGGATATTTTGTTTTTTTCATTATTTTTCTGTTTTTGCATCATTCTGAATTTTTATATATTGCTTTTCTTAATTTGTATTGCATATATGATACTTTTGTTATATTGCAATTTATTTCACATATTTTTTTTGTTCTTTTAGTTAGAACTCAAAACAGTTCTAAAATGCTACTTTCGCCAGGTGATTTAATTATTCAGCATGCTCTAATATGAATTTGCAAAAAAAGTGTGTATTTTAATTTTGAATTCCACTTCATTTTGCATGATTTGCATGTATTATTTTAATAATTTTAAAATGAAAATTTGGCATTTTTCGAATTACACATCTTGTGGGTTTGGTCTGTGTATTGCTACAGTCAGTCTGTTTAAATCTATTAACTGTCACTGTACTAAACATTAATTTTTGATTCCAAACTCTGTATATAATTGTGCAATAAATATATTCTAGAATTAAAAGAGTTCTATCCTCATCCCCCTCCCCCCAATATGAGTTTTGCCTTTACTATTCCTTTACTTTGTTAATTATTATTACTTGTATTTTATCTTTGCTTTTCAGAATGAAAAATTGTGACTTATAAATTTGTTAATTTGCTCCTGAGAGATTTTAATGGTACAATTTTTTTGGAAGCATTTGTTTTTCAAAAATTAGTTTCGTTTTATTATTATTAAATCTTTTTTAAAATGTTATCAGTACAAATATACAATATTATTAATACAAATTAAATAACTAAATGCATTTTTGTTTAATTAATATAAATGTGAAATGTATATTTTTTCATTAAAGAAATTTTTCTTTTACTTTTCAGCTGAAAAGTTCCAAGAAAATCTTTTGAAAACTATGATGGCTATGGAGGAGACATATTTCTCTTTAGCATCAACTTGTAATCGTAATTGTTTAGTCATATGCGATCGTGGAACAATGGATGCTGCGGCTTGTATGTTACTTGTTTTGTGTTACTTTATTATTCAGTGTGCTATTATTAAATGTATTAAAAGTGTTTAAACATATCTATTTTTTAATAAAATTGATAAGCACTGTCTCGCTCTACCAGATATGTCTTGATGATGTTATTGAATATTGGCAATATATGTCAATTAGTCTTATTTAATATATTAACTGCATTTTCTTATAAGGAAAAGGGTCAAACCCGATTATATTAATCGATAATTGTTGAATTTAATTTGATGCACAGATTTCTGTAAATTTCTGTTTAGTTAACATTAAGATTAGTGGAAATTAAATTTAAACTCCAAATCAATTGAATTGCCAAAATTAAGATAATTCACTGTTGTGACATTTCATTTTTGAGAATTATGATCATAGTACAAAAAGTTGATTCTCTTCTAATGTGTGAATGTTCCAAAGAAAGATTTAGGTATGAGTATTGCAGTACATCTCACAATCCCTGCCATTCAAATAAGCAATATAATTTTAAATTAATTTTTTATTCATTACAAATTTGGTAACAATTGCAGATCTTTGAAATATTATTTATCTTAGCAAAATAAGTAGGAAAATTCTGCAGCAGTAGTGGCTACTGTTATTGTTAAAATTAATGGAAATCTCAAGTTTTGTTCATTTGGAAAGGTCATTTTTTTAGCAGATTCAAATGCTGATGCCAGTCTCATTATTGCAACTCATTCTCAAAATAACTTAAGTTCATTCATGCAATAATGGATGATTTTAAGAAATGTAATAAATTTGTAATCTTAGTCTTAATATTGAATTTAGTTCATGGAGTGTAATTATGTTAATCGATAGCATAAAATCTAGTGTGATGAAATTTTAACTCTAAACTATTTTATTAATATGTTGTAAAACTTTATAAATTTGACTGCTTTTAATGCTATTTAGAGCTATTGTTTTTACCCATTGTGATTTTTTATGCTATGTTTATTATTAATATTTTTATTTGTCATCCATTTGGAAATCATTATATATTAAATTGAAATCACCAAACCAGTTTTTATGAAAAATATGCAATTTTTATTCTTTAAGATTTAGATTGTATAGCTTTAAAAAAAAACATAATTTTTGCTTTTCTATTTTTGTAACTCCTATATTTATGTATTGCTTCTAATTGAAACCTATGCATTTAAAAATTTGTCCTGATTGGTAGAGCAAAGCACAGTAAAAACCACTGAAATTAGGAACATGGAATTTGGCAAAAAGTTGCTTCCTGGGCTCTAGTGGTCTATTTATAATGGATTTTCCAATTTCAGTTAGAATATTAACTGAAGAATAAAGGTGATTTTTAATGTATTTTCTCTATAACATCAAAGCATTATCACAACAAAAATTATTTTTATATCTTTTTGTAGGTTTAAGCAAAATGGCTTTTTATTTATATTAATTTTATTTGAATAAATGTATTTTTATCAACAATTTTTGAAAAAAATATATTTTTTCATGTAATTAAGTTTAAATTCTGTTGCTATAATTGAAACTTCAATTAATATTTTTCTCTCGATGAGTGTTGTTAAATTTTGAGGTAATATGATGCATTGTTGTGCACTCACATTAAAAATTACTCTTTAAAGAATGTGACAATTTGAATTTTTCATTTCAATTTTACTTAAAACTTGAGAGCTGACTTTTAAAAAAAATGTGAATTTATTTCCATGATGTATGAAAGCTAGAAATTAATCATTTTCATTTTTTTTCTAAAATATATAATTGTTATTCTCTAATCTTCTGTAAAACCAAAAGCCTACTAACTAATTTGCTTCATTTTTAGTTATTCCTAAGGATGTGTGGGAAAACATGCTTGCTGCTAATGGGTGGAATGCAGTACAGTTAAGAGATAACCGATACAATCAAGTTGTACATTTGGTGAGTATTATGGGTTTTAAAATCTTGGTAAATTATGAACCTGAAAAAACAACTAAGAAAATAAATACTGAAATATTATCTGGTTGTGAAATTGATAATCATAATTTTCTTTGTGAAGCTGTAAACATTGACTGTTACTGTTTTTCGTAGATGAGTTATCTTGAATTCAATTATTAATTTTCAATGGTGCAATAATATGATTACTTATTGTTGTTAGTAGCTAGATATTGTTGGTAAAGTATAAACTTACAGGATTCTCTAATTTTTGAAAATACATGAAAGCTTCTTGAATTTTATTTTAGTGAACTTAGGGTCAAATTCTTAATTTCATGTTAGGTCCTTGAAAATGTAGTAAAACTTACATTTAATTATTATTACTTTTAATAATGTTGCTCTCCATTTTCAGATGGCTTTATTATAGTCAATTCTCTGAAAAAGGGAAATTTAATTTTGAATGAAACAATTAGTCATAATTTTTTGTCTGAACACACTTGATTATCATTATGCTTGAAAACACTACTGTTTCTTACTGATATTATCAGTCCTTCCTTATTCACATCCTTCTGTTTAAAACATCCTTAAATAAATTTGCAACAATTTCACTCATAAAGTCTTCCAAATATTTCAATTTTTAATTTTATTCATGATATTATTAGGCTTATTTAGTATTCAACAGCTCATTATAAAGGTCTTTATAATAAATATCTAGCCTATTTAAAATTTTATTATCAAATTAATAGCCTTTTATTTAAACATGGAAAATCAATATTTGATCTTCCTTGTCTTTCTTTCTGCATCCTTAATTCAGGGGTATAGTTAAAGGCTCATTTTTAAGAACCAACTTAACACTCTAAATGAATGAAAAGTTTGTTATATGGATATTTCTCTTAACTTTTTAATAGGACACTTAGTTTTTCCTTGAAAATTCCACCAACAAAGAAAAAGTTTGTTTATATGGGCGATTGTACAGTCTTTAATCTTCTTTGTTTATGTAAATTGAAGGAAATGGGTATGTAGCAACCAGGATTTTCTCACAAGGAAGGAATCTGAAACAGAGGAGCAGCTGGAGATAATGTCATTCAATTGTTTTCACAGTGCTTAAATGCAGAACTTAAATGGTCTTTGAAGTGTAGAATGAGCTATTATTTATATAGCTCTTGTAAAGGTGGATTTATATTTAGAATCTATCCATACATTCTAAATTTTCTATTTTGGGTATGTCTGATCATAATACATGTAGTCTAATATTTGATGAGCATTCAATCAATCTTTGTTTCAAAGTAAATGAATTTACATTTTCTGTTTTAAAATAGGTTAGAAAGAATAAAAGAAAAAGAAGGGGTGGTGGAGAAAAGTTGAAATTAAGCGTGTATCTTCAATTTCAATGAGCTATTCCATTACCAAAGACCTTTTTCGAGTTCTATGGGGGGAAAATAGATTATTTTAATTCTAAAATAATTAATTTTAATTGAAAAAGAATTTTATAGTAGTTATCCCCTACCTCCTCAAGTTTTTTTTTTTTTATGTTATAGGATTATGAAGTATTATGTTATTGCTTTTTTTCTGTAAAACATTTGTTTTCTTTATTTTTAAACATTATGAACATGGATTACTAATTCTTTATATGAATAGCTGCTCTGGATTGTGTGAAATAGACATTATTACTAATGTTATATTTTAGCACTTTTATTTTGTGTATACATTATAGGTGCACATGCCTCTTGTAATTTTTAAAACTTGTTTTAAAAAAGAGAAGAACAGCATTTTTCTTATATGATCTGATATATATGAAACTATTTGTCGTTGAAATTTACAACTTTCATTCATATTATCTCTTTAAATTTATATAATGTATTTGAAAAAAAAAAAAAAAAAAAAAAAAGATTATCTGAAATTTAATATATGAAAATGTTTTGTTTTCTAAGAATGAAACTTTATTGTACATTAATTTTAATTAAAAGAGTAGAATTAAAAAAAATTAAGAACATATTGAGCAACAATCAAGGAGAATAAAAATAAGCTACTTTGCTTTGAAGATACTAGAAGCATCCAAGAATAGTTGGGAAAATTTCTAAAAATACCTGGAAATTCAAACAGCGGAAATGCTCGCCTGCCTGAAAATATGCTAGTTAGATGGAAAGATTTACAATACTAATATTTATCTTCTAAAGAATTCTCTTTAAAGAATAGTCTAGAAGAATTTAAAAAAATCATTGAAGATGTGTTTCATATATTTTGTTACAGATTACTGCTGCCAATGGAGCAGAAGAGTTTTATAATGTCGAAGACAATAGCTGTCGAACAGAAGGCTTAGACTTAGCTAGAGAAAGAGATCGTAGAGCAGCTGAAGTACATATGCTCTTCTTTATAATTTTTAAGTAGATTTTTAGTTTTAATTGTTTTTAAATCTATATAATATATATTACAGGCTTGGGTTGGACATCCCTATATTGATGTGATTGATAATTCTACAGATTTTGATACAAAGCTTAGAAGACTAATTGCAGTATGTATTGTATGTATATTAAAAAAAGACATGTGGCAATTTGGCATTATTTTGCATAAATACTTTCCAAACATTAGTTTAATATTATTAAAAAGGCGAATTATGCCATTTGACAGTTGCTTTATAACAGCGATTTTCTATCCTTATTATTGGTCACCTTAGAAAGTACTATAGTAATTGCTAAAGTCTTCATGAAAATGACATGCTTTTATAGAGAAGAAACCATTCTGAAAATTAAGTGGTTTATCACATGTGGTTGAATTTCTGACATTAATGTAGTGTTAGCTTGAAAAGGGCTAACATTTTTTAGCTATGCATGATGACCAATAATAATTTGACATTTAGATAGGATAGTAATTTCAGACAAATGGTTTTTAAGGTGAATTCATTGAAATATATTTATAAAATAGAATGGGATGTTATTTAGTAACTGTATTCATCATATTTCATCATTTAATGTTTGAAAAATGCCATTCCATTTTCTTAAATTAGAATGGCATTTGACTTATCTTAATACAGCATTATTATTTTTATTCAATGGAAGAAGAGAGGTGACTGCTCATAACTCTGCTCTGTTTCTGCCTCATTTAATAACTCGAATTCTTTTAATCCCCTGAATTTGAGGCTTACTTTTTTCTCTAAAATCACAATGGATTCTCCAGTGATTTTAACCACTACTATGTTACCACAAAAATAAAAATTGCTTTCGGATTCATTTCAGGATATATGTTTTGCATCTTTTTCCTTTCCCCCCTCCCCCCATAGCTATAATTATAAAGTATGTTCCTAATGGAAGCTAAGTATTCTATTAACTTCATGAAAATAATTCTTTCAAAAGTACTTGTATAATAATGTATAACTCCTGATTCCTCTTCTTTATAATTTCAGTAGTTTTTAAATGAAATTTTTAATAAGCTTTCACAGCAGTCCTTTAAGTAGTCTTCATGATTTTTTCAAAATGACAAATATTTTGTCACTTTTAATATGTGAGATGTTGTTGAATGATTAAGAATTATCTGTATTCCCTAAAGCTTATTAGTAAATCCTTGCTGTTTCTTTCTCAAAACCTTTGATATTCTGAAAAATGCTCTGTAAGAAGTTCCAAATATAATACTGCTACATTTACAGTTTTATTATATATAAACAATGATGTTGATATGACAATCGCCATAACTGAAGAAATTAATTATTGTTGTTGGAGCTTTTAAACGCTTATTTTTAGCTGCCATCTTCAGATTATTTTATAATATATTTTTTAAAGAATTACTTATAGTAACATGCACTGGAAGTTTCTGATTTTTTAACAACTTTCTATTTCTACATGTATGTTTTAATCACATCTTATTCTGTCTTTTTTTAGAGTGTTTGTAGAAGAATTGGAATAGACACTGGAGATAGGCTTGCAACAAATAGTCATAAGCTGAAATTCCTTGTTAGTAAACTTGCTCCCGATGATGTAAGTGTTTATCCTATTTATCAATTATAAAGTAAGGCATTTATTGCATAACAACTCTTGGAATATTTTTTTAATGAGAAAAAATTTACTTTATTTTTCTTTCAGTTTGAATTACTGAAATTGATCAATAGTTTTATCTGCAATAATTGAACTAAAAAAGAGAAAAAATAGAACAATAGTATTATTGATACAACCGTACTATTGGTCTATTCACTCATGGTTTTCTAATATTTCAAATAAATTGAGATTTATGTGAAGGAGGGAAAAAAGCACATTCTGATGGTAATTTATTTTTAAATAAAATCCACAGGTTTCTTTGATTTGTTTAAAGAAGTATTTTTTGTATAATTATAGGAAATTTCTAAATCTAAAATGCTGCAAAATATTAGAGCATCAAACAGTTAATTTTTATTTGTTTATTTTGCTATCATTGTTCAAGAAGCTGTAATATCCTTAGAGACATTTTCCGTGATTGAATATAGAGCAGTTTGAATAATATTATTTTTCTTAGCAATTTCTAATAACATTGCTATGCTCATTGTAAGAACATTATACTGTATTACAGAACTTTGAAATTGGATAATTTTTTCAACACAATGATTTTGTCAATTTTTTGTGACCATTCACTATAAATATTCATTTGATTTTATTTTTCATGCTAGTATGGATATAGAGAACAAGCAAAATGTAACTTTGGGCATAAATTGTTTTAATACTTTTGAAAATATATATAAAAAAAAATCTCCATTCAAAAATGATCAATGATATCTATAAAGAAATACAGTAAGTGAACAAATAGTGTATTGTTTGTGAAATTCAAAAGAACCAATTCCACATTTAAGATCAACATTGTTCTCAGATTATCGACTTGTTTCGACTGCCAGACACAATGCCCGCTATTAGCTTCATGCAGTGTTTCTGAGAACAGGTTGTTCCAAGAATCCTTTTATGTTTGTCCCTCTTTAATATTTGGCCAGATATTTTTTGATCATCTTTTATATGTAAGGTTCTGGCTGAAATGTGTCTGATTCAGCTAATCAAAGTTAAGAATAATTTGAAAGAAAATGTTTCTTTTTTTTTTTTTTTTTTCCTTGAAATGCATTTTCTTTTAAATATTTCCTTTTCTTCTGGTAATTTATTCATTTCTTCAATCATCTGTATATAAATTACTAGTCTTTTAAATGTGTGTACAAAGTCTTTCACTGGCCTTTCTTTTCAATGCCTAGAATAATTCTGTCTTATTATTATTGTTAGGGAGTTTGGCTGCCTGCTCAATAATGCTCGCCAATCATCTAGAAGATTGATGAAGAAGAAAAAAATCTTGTGATTAACCCTCTTTGTCCCCTGTTGTGAAATTTTATAGTCTTTTTTTTTTTTTTTTTTGAAATTATAGAATAATAATTTGTTTATTCTCTTTTATGATTCCTAAAATATTACATTATTGAGCTATGAAATTTGGCAACATATACAGGCTTAATCACATGTTTTTTGTTGCTCTCTCTCTTTCACTGTGTGTGTGTGTGTGTGTGTAAATTGGACTACATATTTCATAAATTTCTATGTTGTCATAAAAAATGATTTAGTAGCTTGACAAGTTTTAGGAAGATTAACATATATGTGTGTATCTAAGTTATTTACAAATCACTTATCAAGTGGTTCCCATTTTAGATTTTTGTAATCATTTTGTTGACCGTTAAAAGCATTAGGTAGCTAGCTATTTTATAGAATTCTTTACCATATTTAATACAGAATGCATAACTAGAATGTTCGTCACAAACATATCTTAAAAAAAGATTAAAATATTCCTCTTCCACTTAATTACATTTGTTGTCTATTAGATATAATTTCAAAAACAGGTTAGTTTAAATATTGATATAAATTTAAATATTGATTCAATTTAATGTTCAATGATTGAATTGAATTGAATGAACATTGATGTCTTCTCTGTGTCTTTGTTTCATTATGTATTTGATTTAACTTAGCATCCCCATGATTCTATTAGATATTAATCTTGTAATCATAAACATTTTTGTAAGTTTTAGCATACATGATTTTCACTATTTCGATAGTAAATGAATAAAAAATATACAACAATTTTACTATTTTCAAATCTTCTATTCGGCTAGATTTTTTTTCCTGCAAAAATTAAATTTTGCCTGTTTTTTAAAAGGGCTGTTGAATTTTTAAATTTTGACATAACTTATTCAGCCATATTATTCAGAGGATCATTTTTGTCAAGGATAGAGTTATGCTTTGATCCTTAAAAAACTTATTTAATTTACAATTTGAAGAAAATATTGTAAGTTAAATAAGATTTAATTGTTTTAAACATATCAAGATTTTTTAATTATTTTTTTAGGAAATTCAGAGCTATTGTTCTTGTATTCTATATCTTTCTGTTATTCTATAGTTGGATTTTTCTTACTTCAGATGTTCCCGCCCTTTCAAGATTTTGAAGTTGTGCATGACTATCTTGTCACATCCAATCCTAAAGTTCAAGCCAGGTTACGCAAACGGGGTCAGAATGGTAATATGCTTTTTTTTTATTTGTTGATAACATGATTTAACACATGTGCAATTAAATCAATAATGTTATACATTACAGGAAATTGGAGTTATATGCATACTCAAAGGCGCAGGGATGTTGATTCTCAAGTGATTGAAGTGAAGAGACAAATTACTCATCGAGACTATATTGTAAGGAACAAGATTCTTTCATTTCATAGTTTTTCTGAAAATTCAGTTATTTTTTTTTTTAAAGAAATTTTGAATCAATCAAACATTTTTATTTGATAATTTTTGTAGGTTTTAGACATTAAAACATTTTTAAAACATAAAAATATTGTATAAGCATTCAAATTGAATGTTTATATAATATTTTTGTTTTAAAACATTCAAATTGAATGGTTATATAATATTTTTATGTTTTAAAACATTCAAATTGAATGTTTATATAATATTTCTATTTTCTTTAAAACATTCAAATTGAATGTTTATATAATTGAATGTGATTATGAAGGTTAAAATATTAGAAAATTAATTTAACATTAGTGTCAAAAGCTATAGTTTATTCTGAAATGAATATATAGGTTGGTTTGTTTTTATTTTCAATTAAATTGGATTGGTTATCTTCTAGTTATTGTATTTGATAATGAAATTAAAGGGAATATCATTGTTTTCTCTATAATCGCTATCTCTAATGTTATCTCTATGTCTCTGCACATTATTTGATGTAGAGATAAGCACACATACTTTTACATAGACAACATACTCTTTATAAGTACATATTTCATTGAAACTTTGGTCAAACAGTTATTAATTTTACGTCTGAAAATATGGAAGGCAAAGCTGAAATCTTGCTGACTAACATGACTTTATGATGGCACATAAAATGTCCCAAAGCAGCTAATAAGTTTTTGCTGTATCCTCTATCAACAGTGCAGAACTTTTATATTCGAAGCATTTAGACCAGATATCCTGTAAATAGTTTATATAAATATGGTTACTGAAATTATTTGTTTTAGCTCATTGGGAAGTTATTATTATTATTGATTGCTATAAACCTATACTTATTCTAATTTATTTTAATTTTAGAATATGCTAAGTCAGAGAGATGAAAAACATTATAGGGTTCTGAAACTGAGACGTTGTTTTATGTTGGACAACATGTATATGCAAATGGATATTTACAAGGGTCCATGCCATCCAAGGTATATTAATTTCAGTCAAATAGCAAATTATTTTTATTATTGTTATTGTAATGCACTTTATTTTTTAAAATTATTTTAATATCCCTAGTAAGACAGTGAATATAATAGCATATTTCAGTCTTCAATATTTATGAAAATATTGAAAAATATGTTTAATTTAAAATTCCTTTGTTAAATTTATTCATCTTTTAAGAATGATTATCAATGTGTAAAAATAGCATTTGTATGTTTATTACCATCGTTATCTATTATATAGATTCTCTTGTAATTTTGAAATATAAATATTTATGCTAAAATATTTAAAAGGTGTGTTGTCAATATCCTAATGAAAGTCGGATGTGTACTAACATTTGATTCTTTAATCGGATATGTATTACACTCCTCAATATTTATTTTCCTCCCTTTAAAATTGATTTTAGGGAAAATATAATCATTCTATTTAATTATGACTTGTATTTGTCTTAAAATATTTTTCTAGTCACAAAATAATTAATATTTTCTTCCTTTGAATTCAAATTGTTAAATTTAAAATGAAGACATTATCAAGATGTGTAATTAAGTCCTTATTAAGATTGCATATTTTCTCAAATCCTTTACAAAATCTTTCTTTTTATAAATAATTTTATGCATTCAAATAAAATCATTAATGTTGGGTTTTTTCAACAGAAAATTGGTGTTTTCCTATATGTGATTATAGAGCAATTGTTAGCTGTGTTTCTGCATGATTTAGTGACTTGCCATTGGTGTATTATTTAAATTTTATTACTTCAATTATTTTTTATGCCAAAGTTTAGAACTTTTAATCTATATGCTGGAAAATGTGTATTTCATTCATTGTGAACTTCCAAATTGAATATATTTCAAAAATTAAAGTAAAGCAGAATATTTAATACTCCAAAATTGCTTCTATGTCATAACACATTGCCAAGAAATAGCAAAAATTAATTAATGCCAATAAAATTCTTTTTACTTTTTCATGTACAAACTACTGGAAGGGAAAGAGATGCAATCACCAAAAGATTAAAATTCAAAATTTTTCCCTATCTTCTTAACTAAAACCTCTGATTAAAATATTTTTGGAATTATGTCTGTATATAGACAAGATACCTTATAAAGACTTTGAGTTGGAATTTCTTAACACTAAATCAGTAGATTTCTATCACTATTTGAACAGAATTCATTTCTTTGAAGGATTTTTATTTTGTTTGTGTATCCATGTACACATGAACGTAACTTTAAAACACGAAATACTACATCAGTAAAATTTGGAAAACAATTTAAAAATCTATAGTGTACTTTCGTATAAAAATTTTGAACCAAATCCTTCAATGAATCGACTTTGTGTTGGTCATTCACTTAAATATTGTAACAAACTGAACAACGTTGATGAATAAATTGTGAAAAGTTTTGAAATTTTTGTGTATTTTCTCATGAACAAGCATCTATTGAAAGAGGATTCAGCATTAATAAATATTTTGAAGTGGAAAATGTGAATGTAAAATATCATATTTAATAACAGTGGCAGAATCTGTTTGGTAAATGCAGCAACCTAGATAAATGAAATTTGGTAAGTGATCTTGTTTCTAATATTGTATTATGTTACAATTTTAGATTCAATTGCCTGATCAGAATTTTCTGAGCATACAAATTGAGGATTTGAGAAACCCCAACCCATTCAAAATATCACCTATTTTTTATTTAAAAAAAAAAAACTGATGGCAAAAGAATCATTGGCTGAAGTTAAGATCTGAGAGCTTGATATCTTTATACAAAAATTAATTTATCTTACTGAAGGAAGATATTAGAGTGAACGTAAAGTTAATGCACTTTCTTACTAGGCCAGAAACTTTCACTTTTAACAATATAATGTAATGGGTAGAAAGCAGTTATTTCTACAAAAATTGAACCAACTAAAAGATTTCAGCATAGTTTTATTTTCATACTTAATAAAATTAGTTTTATTTTTAACTAGCCGCCTTTGGCGACCAGCTGGTTCGCCATGAGTAAAGCGTTCTAAAATTTTCAATTAAATCACATATTCATTAGCCTTGAAGTAATTCCGGGCATTGATTGACCTGAAATTAGTATTTTCTTTAAGATGACGGACGGAAAGTTTTAAAAGTACACCTTTTCCTAGTAATATTCTTTAATTTTATAAATCCGTCAGTTTTAACCATTGGTTATGCTTCCAAAATATAAAAAAAATTTCGATGATGTTGCCAAAATATTAAATATGTTTTTTTAAAGAAAGCGAGAAAGGGAAAAAAAGTATTAAATTAATGATACAGATATTGCAAACGATAACATAAATATGCCATTAAGTCGGGATTTCAATGCATATCCTGTCAAAATTCATTCAAGTTTACCGTAAATGAAGAAGATTTATTGAGTTAATGGTGTACATATTGCAAACGATTGTAGAAACCTTTGCTTTGCATTTATTTTTCAAAGAAAATATCACATTTTATATTTCTTTTATTTTATCCAGTCACGTGCTGAAAGTTGCATTTCTGTAGATTTATTATGCGATGATATTTTTTTATTTGAACTTCCGGCATTCTTTTATTTTATCCAGTCGCGTGATAATAACATGGTTAAAATATTTCTTTAAAAATTCATTAAAAATAGAAGTTTACATTATAAATTAAAAAAACTGATACCATTAGAAAGCTAATTTTTTTATCTTTAAATTGATATAAAAATCATGTTTGTGCAATAATATTTTCGGAAGTTATAGCGGAAAAACGTCGAAATTTCGCTTAAATTTTAATTAATTCAAATTCTAATTAAAAATTCGAAAAAAGGGCTCCG